>JAJMHO010000127.1:0-51579 GCA_030566085.1 Geotrichum histeridarum
TCGATTCAATTTCCAGCTCTCTCACTCCTGATTCTCCGAAGGGCGCCACGCAAAAGGCCAGTGATGATGCTAAGTCAGCCAAGGACTCTGCCGCTGACAGGTTTGATTCTGCCAAGGAGGATGCTACGTCTGCAAAGGATTCTGCCGTTAATCAAGGCGAGAGCTTGGTTGACTCTGCCAAGAATATGGTCAACTCTGCTGCTGATTACTTAACTGGCAAGTCTTCATCCAAACCTTCTACTACTGCTTAAACTCTAGGATATGCTAGTTCTAGAGTAGTTGAGAACTATCTTTTTTTTTAAACATATCTATATAGGCCGATTTGGGAGTACAATATTATTTTTTTCATTATTTTTCGCATTTTCATGTTTACTGTAGATTGAAATTATGTACCTGGACATGTGACTGGGTAGGGGCATCAGATCAAATGGTGATGACTGAAAAAAACAAAAAACAAAAAACAAAAAACAAAAACAAAAAACATCTCTGTCAAAAAAGCTCACTAGTTTTCTTTAGACATCGACGCGATACAATGGCACATATTCCTTCGAGTATATTTTATTCTCCTAAGCATAAAAAAAGAATTGTATGTTTCTCGGATGTGCTATTTGTTGTATCATAATGTTAACCTACTTCTCATTAGAATCCAAACGATACCGACTTTTCCATAGGTTATATGCCCTCCAGGAACCACCATAAAACTTCACCTCGAATCTCGAAAACTAGCTCTGATAACCATCAAACTATGAAGATAGCTCAAGATAAAAGTGATTGTACATGTCTATCATCTCCATTCTCGTCATACCGGACTCATGAGCGTTTTGGACGCCAATCAATTCGGGACCCTTCTGTCTCACATGGACACAAACCTTCAATGAAGCGTAAATCACCAAGAAGACGTGATGGGGAGAATATTCAAAAGCAACTACATTTAAATTTGCTGTTAACTCCGAAACCTTCGTGGTACAGCTCTCCTTCCCCTCTGAACAATTACAGTGCCATGTTTCGAGAACTTCCAAGCATTTCAAAACAACACCTCGCGACAATACAAAGCTTTAACGATTCAAAAGACAGTATGCCATCGAAGAAAATATTTCTTCAACAGCAAGATCATTCTTTATCTTCTTCCATGCTGCTTGAGTTGGAATGTGAGATCAAACAAATCCAACTAGATACATTAAGACGATTCAAAGAGATGCATAACCAGCTGGCTGAACAAGCCAGGCAAATACAAGAACTTCAAATTGAGAACGAGACGTTCCGTAAAGCAGTGATGCAGAATCAATTATTATTATGATACTTTTGGTATCTGTATTTATCTACATTTATTTATTATTTATCTTGTCATCATGAATTGCATTTTTTTTTTCTTCAGTCTAATTCAAACCATATTGCCATCCATCTTATTATATGTCCCAATCCTTTCATCCCAACTCTCAATGCTCTTGCTTGTGATGACCTAATATCTGACTGTATAAGTCCCAATTTTCTTCCATCTTAAAATTTTTTTCGTCGTCGGCCTTGTACATGCAAATTAATTCTTCACTCCATTCACAATAGAAGGCTGAAAAATTTCATTGAAGCAGACTTGTATTTGATTTCGTTCGTGGAACGTCAATTAAATATATTGTATGAGAGGTGTGTAATTTATGTTTCCTTCTTTTACCTTTTCTAACCTCTCTAGTCGCAAAAATTTAACATAGATTCACTTTCTTATACATATCATACCATCCGCGACTCTTGCGACCACCGATGTAAGTATGATCTCAACCTTCATTAAAGTTATAACTAACTGAAATAGCATGGATGCTCCCGTCCTCTTTGATCCGAGCCATGCTCACCAACTTTTCATGAAGTTAGGCGAATCGTTCGGATATGACGTGCCTAGTCGTTTCAGCCAGCTTCGACTCGACTTGTCCAACTACTCCGAGCAGATCTCACTCTTATCAACTCTAGCTCTAGATGAGAAAGCAACGCTTGCAATTCTCGTTTCACACAAGTCTCTTTTTACAGATATAGCCAGTCGATGGGTCACTGACCCTACTATAGAATTAACATTCCAGCGCGAGTTCAACCACCCCAGCCCTCCAACCCAAGGATTCTACACTCTTTTATCATTAGCTAGAACGATTTCTGTGTTTCCTGATATCTCGCCTCTTGCAGTGCATTTTCTCAAAACAACCCAGATTGTTCAATACTTCATGCATAATACTAATCAATTTGGGGATCGCGGTTCTCACGAATTTTTGCTTGCCCTTTCAAGATTTGTTTCTTACGATTACGACACTTACACACCATTTATCAATCCCAGCTTTCTCGAAACCTTTCTCAAGCATTCCTGGCCGTCAGTTAGATACTTGGCAGTCAGGCTTCTTTCTATTTATCTCAAGTCGTCTGATAAGGTTCAACAAAAAATGATCCAGACTCATATTCAAACTGACAATGATATTCCGATCTCTGGTCCTTACGAGAATGTTTCTGACGCCGACTTTTTCTTTTTTCCTGTTCTTGAGGCAAAGCGCATCTCTTCTTGTTTGGATTTACTGAAAAAGTCAACATGTCCAACTAGCATTTCACTCCCTCTGACGGGATCTAATTTATCTGCATTGGTAACAAATCTTGCTGGAGTTATTATTCCTCAGCTTTCATCTGCTTCCCAGGCTTCTTGCGAATTTGTACCCACCGAGAGTGCAGTTCTAGGATTGCAACATCTCGCTCACTCTCTTAGATCTTCACGACCTATCCTTCTCACTGGTCCTGGTGGCTCCGGCAAGACATTTTATATTGATCAAGCTGCCAAACAAGTTGGACAGGCCGAAACTATGGTTAGAATTCATCTCGGTGATCAATCAGATGCAAAAATATTGGTTGGCACTTACTCCACTGGAAATGATTTAGGATCCTTTGAATGGCGTGCAGGAGTTCTTACTGTTGCAGTTCGGGAAGGCCGCTGGGTACTGATTGAAGATATCGATAAAGCACCAACTGAAATTCTGTCAGTTCTGTTGCCTTTACTTGAAAAGCGCGAACTTCTCATCCCATCTCGTGGAGAAACCATTAAGGCTGCGCCTGGATTTCAGTTATTTGCAACTATTCGAACCAATCACACCAAGCATGGGGCTGCCGTCATTCCAGACATAATTGGAAAACGCCTGTGGGACCATGTTCACGTTGAAAGCCCTTCAACTGATGAACTAGCCATGATAATTAAACAGCGATTTCCTTTACTGTCAAACCAAGCAGTAAAGTTCGTCAATACATATCATAAAGCTGCCACAGTTTACACTGAGCCAAAGTTCATGTCTCTCAACAAGTCTTCTCAAAATCGCCAAATCTCTTCCCGCGATTTGATAAAATGGACTAAGCGTGTTAATAAAATTCTTACACAGCGTGGAATTGTATCTTGTGATCAGCCTTTGGACACAGTTCTTTACGATCACATATTCGCTGAAGCAGTTGACTGCTTTACTGGGTTTTTGTCTACGTTTGAGGCCCGCAAGTATCTTGTTGATGCAATTGGCGAATGTTTGGATATTCCATCTCATCAAGTCAACCTTTTTCTGCAAAAGCATATTCCATCTTTTGCTGAAACTGATTCTAATGTCATCGTTGGCCGTGCACAAGTCTCCAAGAATCAAATGGTGAGCAAATCCAAAGCTCGCCAGTCTGCGGCTCAGAAGGCAAAATTTGCAAACACAAATCATTCATTGCGTCTTCTTGAACAAATTGGTGTTTCCGTCTCAATGAAAGAACCCACTTTACTTGTCGGTGAAACAGGTACAGGTAAAACCACTGTAGTACAGTATCTTGCCAGCCTGTTGAATAAGGATATTACTGTCATCAACGTTTCTCAGCAAACAGAATCAGGGGATCTTCTTGGTGGCTATAAACCTATTGACACCAAAATGATTGCTCTCCCTCTCAAGGAAGAATTTGATGCGCTCTTTGAGTCTACTTTCTCTGCCAAGAAGAATGAAAAGTTTTCCCTCATGCTTTCTAAATGTTTTATCAAGGGCAAATGGAATCACACTATCAAGCTTTGGCGAGAAGCGATTAAAATGGCCAACAATGTGTTCAACATCCAAGAGCCTGATCACGATGCTCCCAAGAAGCGCAGGAAGACAAATCAAGCTCTCCTGATGAACCAATGGGAGGAATTTGAACACAAATTGAACAATTTCGAAGTTCAAGCTAAGCAGACAGAGAAGTCATTTTTCTTTTCTTTTGTGGAAGGTTCTTTGGTACAGGCTGTACGAAGGGGTGACTGGGTTCTTCTAGATGAGATTAATTTAGCTTCTCCTGACACTCTAGAGAGTATTGCTGATTTGCTTGTTGAGTCTCCATCTATCACATTATCTGAAAAAGGTGATGCTGATTCGATCCCCGCTCATCCTGATTTTAGATTGTTTGCCTGTATGAATCCAGCTACTGACATCGGTAAACGCGACCTTCCTGCTGGTCTTCGCTCTCGCTTCACTGAGTTGTACGTTCAATCACCTGACTCTGATATTGCTGATTTACTCTCAATCATTGACAAGTACATTGGAAATCTGACGATTGGCGATGAGTGGGTTGGAAATGATGTTGCTCAACTATACCTCGAGGCGAAAGATCTATCTGAAAAGAACAAGATTGTTGATGGTGCAAATCAGCGACCCCACTTCTCGATTCGAACACTTTCCAGAACATTATACTATGTGACTACAATTGCTTCTATCTATGGACTCCGACGTTCTCTTTACGAGGGATTTTGCATGAGTTTTCTGACTCTTTTGGATAAAGCCTCTGAAGCCCTTCTTCACCCTATTATTGAGAAACACACACTTGGCAGACTCAAAAACCCCAAATCCATTATGTCAAGGGTCCCTCCTCAGCCTCAAGATAATCATGAGTACATTCAATTTCAGCATTACTGGCTTCGAACTGGCCCATTGGAATCCCAGGAACAGCCCGACTATATCATTACCCCTTATGTCCAGAAGAACTTGCTCAACCTTATCAGAGCTTCAGCTGGAGGCAGATTTCCTATTCTCATTCAAGGCCCTACATCCAGTGGTAAGACGAGTATGATCAACTTCCTTGCCAAGAAGACCGGTCACAAATTTGTCCGTATCAATAACCATGAACATACAGACTTACAAGAGTACCTGGGCTCATACGTCTCAGATTCTCAAGGTCGCCTTACCTTCCAGGAAGGTGTGCTTGTTGAGGCTGTGAGAAATGGATATTGGATTGTTCTTGATGAGTTGAATTTGGCTCCTACAGATGTTCTTGAAGCCCTTAATCGTTTGCTCGACGACAACAGAGAACTCTTCATTCCTGAAACCCAGGAAATTGTCCGACCACATCCTGACTTTATGCTTTTTGCCACCCAGAACCCTCCTGGTCTTTATGGCGGTCGTAAAGTACTTTCTCGTGCCTTCCGAAATCGTTTCCTTGAGCTTCATTTTGACGATATCCCTGAAGATGAACTTGAAACAATTTTACGCGACCGTTGTAAGATTGCTCCCTCCTACAGTAAGAAGATTGTCGAGGTTTACAAGCAGCTTTCTATCCAAAGACAGTCTACTCGTGTATTTGAGCAGAAGAACAGTTTTGCTACTCTTCGTGACTTGTTCCGCTGGGCAGGTCGAGAAGCTGTTGGCTATGAGCAACTGGCTGTTAATGGCTACATGCTTCTTGGTGAGAGAGTCCGCAAGAAGGAGGAGCGAATTTTAGTTAAGGAAGTGATTGAGAAGGTTATGAGGGTCAAACTTGATATTGAGAACATGTACGCTGCTCTTCAACCAAATGAAGTGATTGATGAAGCTAAAGGCATTGTTTGGACTAAAGGCATGAAGAAATTGGCAGTTCTCGTATCTGAAGCTGTTAAAAATAAGGAACCCATTCTACTTGTTGGTGAAACTGGCTGTGGTAAAACTACTATTTGCCAGGTGCTCGCTGATGCCGCTAAGAAGCCTCTCCATATTGTCAACGCTCATCAAAACACCGAGACTGGCGACATTATTGGAGCTCAACGTCCTGTCAGAAATCGCTCTGAGAACTTGCAAAAGTTGAAGCAACATTTGCAAGTTATTCTCAATGATTCAAGTGAGGAGTTGGATTATCTTCTTGAACGCTACGAAGTCGTGGATCGAGACACGCTTGATCCTGTTGAAGTTGATATCATTAGCAGCCTGCAAAGTCGTCTGAAGGTTCTTTTTGAATGGTGTGATGGTAGTTTGATCCAGGCTCTGAAGCAAGGGGACTTCTTTCTATTGGATGAAATTTCTTTAGCTGATGATTCTGTCCTGGAACGCTTAAACTCTGTTCTTGAACCTGAGCGCACCCTCCTTCTCGCTGAAAAGGGATCCATGGATTCTTTGGTGACTGCGGCTCCTGACTTTCAATTCTTTGCTACAATGAATCCTGGTGGAGATTATGGTAAGAAAGAGCTTTCTCCAGCACTGCGAAACCGATTCACTGAAATCTGGGTTCCTTCAATGGAAGATCTTGACGATGTTGAGCTGATTGTATCATCCAAGCTTCCTGCTGACCTCAAAGCTTACGCCAACGTAATGGTCAAGTTTTCTGAGTGGTTTGGAAAGCAATATGGAGCTGGTGACGCCACTTCTGGTGTTATCTCACTTCGTGACATTCTTGCATGGATTAAGTTCACAAATAGCACTTATGAAAGTGTTGGAACCCATCTAAGTATTCTGCATGGTGCTTGTATGGTCTTCATTGATTCCATTGGAACCAATGCATCTGCTACTCTTGCCGAGACTCCTGAATTGCTCAAAAGTAAAAAGATTGCTGCTGTCAAGAAACTGTGCAAACTTTTGAAGAAAGATTTGCTTCCCGCTTACCTTGAACATTATGAAGTTAGCATTCAACATGACAGCTTGTGCGTCGGTCCTTTCAGCATTGAGCGAATTTCTGATAACACTGATCTTTCTTTTAATCTGCAAGCACCTACCACTGCAGCAAATGCTCTAAGGGTCATCCGAGGTATGCAAGTTAGCAAGCCAATTCTGCTAGAAGGTAGCCCAGGTGTTGGTAAAACCAGCTTGATCACCGCTCTTGCAAAAGTTACTGGTAATCCCCTTACCCGTATCAATTTGTCTGAGCAGACTGATCTCATTGACCTCTTTGGATCCGATTCGCCTGCAGAGGGAGGTGGCGCTGATCAGTTTGTTTGGCGTGATGCTCCCTTTTTGCGTGCCATGCAACAGGGTGAATGGGTTCTGCTAGATGAAATGAACTTGGCTAGTCAATCAGTTCTTGAAGGTCTTAACGCTTGTTTAGATCACCGTGGAGAAACTTATATCCCCGAGCTTGATAGAACTTTCAAGTGCCATCCTAATTTCACAGTCTTTGCGGCCCAGAACCCTCAGTATCAAGGTGGTGGACGCAAGGGTTTACCAAAATCATTTGTGAACCGTTTCACCGTTGTCTACGTTGATGTTTTGTCTACTGATGATTTGAAGTTGATTTCAGAATATCTGTTTCCCAAAATCAAGAAAGATATCATTGAGAAGTTGATCAAATTTGTACTTGATCTTGACAATGAGGTGGCTGTTAAACGGTCATTTGGTTTCTTAGGAAGCCCCTTTGAGTTCAATCTTCGTGATACAATGCGATGGCTCGGTATTCTTAACGACTCTACGTTCATTGAAACTGGGTATGGTCCGGAGGAATTTTTGAACATTATTGTTAAAGATAGATTCCGTTCTACTAATGACCGTGCTGAGGTAGTAAAGCTTTACGAGAAACATTTTGGCACCTTGAATTTGTCATCTGAATTCCTTCAACTCAACACCCATTTCATCCAGGCTGGTCACTCAACTATCGAGCGGCTCTCATTGTCAGAACCCATCTACAATGGATTAAAGTCACTGCAATGTAATACTGCAGCTTTGGAAACCTCTATCAGTTGTCTCACAAATTCTTGGCCCTTGATCATTGTGGGTCCCTCAAACGCAGGTAAAACATGCTTGGTTCGCTTTTTAGCCCAAACTGTTGGCGCTGAGTTGCACGAATTTGCTATGAATGGTGATATCGACAGCATGGACTTACTTGGAGGTTTTGACCAAGTTGATCTCAACCAAAAGGTTTCCGCTATTATCGATCAAATTAAGGCATATTGCATTGATGCAAGTTGCAATCATTTTGCCAGTGATGCTGTCACCACACACTTTCCTGTATTGGAGATTTTAGAGGTTGTGAACACTCTCGAAATTACTATTGATTCTTTGAAAATGCTCTGTGCGCGCTTGGAAGCATTTGGTGAACATCTAGAGATCCATAAAGAACAGCTTGAAGGTATTCTCGAAAAAATGGCGGAGGCCAATCAAGCAAAGTTTGAATGGTTTGACGGAACCCTCTTAAAAGCAGTTGAGAATGGTCATTGGTTAGTTTTGGACAATGCAAATCTCTGTAACCCCTCCGTTCTGGATCGTCTTAATTCCTTGCTTGAACCAAATGGATGCTTGATTGTCAATGAATGCTCTTCTGCTAATGGTGAGCCCAGAATGGTTCGTCCACACGAGGATTTCCGGCTTTTCTTGACTATGGATCCCAAGTATGGTGAACTTTCCCGGGCTATGAGAAATCGTGGCGTTGAACTCTTCTTAGACGACTTAAGCGTGAGAGCTACTAGTTTTGATCGAAATCTTTTGAATGTCGCTCAGTCACTGAAGAGTGACACTGCTAAATCGACTCTTTTGGAGCATACTACCATTTCTTCTTATGTTTCTTCAAAGGACGCCACTATGCATTTTTTCTCTCTCATTGAAGACAGCAATCATGCCGCTGATACTTTTCAACCCCAGCTGCAGATCTTTTCTCAAGTCAATTTCTTTCCTCAAGAATTGGTTAGATACTCTCAGAGATGGTCTCTAAACATTCAGAAGTTTTCGCAATATTCAACGCATGAGAAGGATCTTGCATTGAGATTGGCTGAGTTTGTTAATTTTCTTAATAACTCTAGTGTTCAGGGAGCAGTTCGTGAACTGGCCAAGTCTGCAGTGACAAAGTACAACCTTTTGCCTGAGATGATTGAGGCTTGCTCTTTCAATCCTGTATTGAACTCCTATCTTTCTCACCACATGAAGAAGACCTTGTCTGGCTTATCACCTCAAGATATCGCGATGCTGATTTTTATGGCTCCGTTCATTCCTATTACATCACAGTTGCTTGAGAGAGCTCGAGTCAATTCCCAATCATTGAAACCTGCCAATCTTTCTTTCTTAGATCGTGCTGCAGCGCTTCACACCAAACGCCCTTTGAAAAATCCTGCTAAAGTGGACGTTTTCAAAATGATTAACTCTGTCTTGGTGTTCTGTGATACTGTCCTAAAGCATATTTTTGAGGTCAAGATTTCGTTCGTCGAGCATGATATCACATCCTTAATCAAATTGCAACATATTTGTGAAGGTCTCATTAGTTTGACTACTGTCTCAAGTACTGATGAAAGTCAACTTCACATTTATAGAGAGTTTTTTGAGGAGTGGTTTAACGAAAACCAGTCATCTAATCTTTTTTCTGTTGCACTTGAACCCTTACGAGATTCCATTTTTGACTTTGGATCTCAACTTGTGTTAACTTCTGGATTGTCCATGCAAACTATTTGGCTCAAGTGGAGACCTCAGTGTCCTACTTCTAAAACTGCCTGGAATCGCTACACTACTATCACAGGCATTGCTGAGAAATTCGATGAAATCTCAGCTAAACTTTTTGTTGATTCCCTCGACACTGTTCTTTCTCTACGATCAATGATTGTACAGACTATTGGAGATGTCATCTCCTCTCCTGACGAGAATACAGAGCTTGATAATGCTATTTTGGTAAGATAAATGGATTTTTGTCTTTTTTACATTTGCTAACTTTTTAAGACCCTTGAGACTGGCATTGATCAACTGCAGAAGGCAAGTCTTGAATTTTCGGCAGAGCGCAAACATTACTTCAAAGATGGTTTCAAAATGCTTTCTCAAATCTTGGAACTATCTTCTTATGATTATTTCAATTCCAAGGAGCTCGTTCGGGATATCTCTGCATTGACGTATTATTCTCAAGGCTCTACTCTGCATTTCGCTAAGTATTTCCGCGGTACAATCAGTAAGTTCTATTCTATTCTGTTTTTTTTTTCTTTATTTCTCTAAGTACTTGGCTAACATCCTTTAGATTCTCCATATCATCCAGTATTTGACTTGCTGTGGACTCAACATGAATACTTTTCGCATGTGGACAATCTTTTTAATAACAAACTTGCATTGAAGTTTATTTCTTACAAGTAAGTTCATCAAGATCGCAGGTAAATGATTTCTAACCTCTCTTAGTTCTGAAATGAAGGAAGTTGCTTCTCATGATCACAACCAAGCAATGATTGATTTGCAAACTCTTTGCGAGAAAACTTTGCAGAATTCTTCTCTTTTCACAGCTGATAAATTGAGAATTCTCAATAACATGCTCTTTGATAGAGTTTTGCAAGTGATCAGTTGTCATGAAGTGTCAATCCAAGATATGCCATCGAATGCCAGTGATATCACACATGATGTCATCAGCACACTTGGTACGAGAGTTGGCGAGACTGAAAACAAGTTCCTTGGTGCTATCTTTGAAAATTACTTTTCCCCTGCACTGAATCTTGTCTTCATGTCTGCATCTGACTTCAAAGCTATGGGAAAAGCCTGGCTCTTGATCTCTCTTGGTTTGGTGATGCTTTATGTACCTAATTTGCCTTTTGATCCTGCGATTAGACAGCATGTTGAGTATGATCGTGCTCGCTTGCTACAGAAGCAGTATAGTGACTTGAAAGAGTCTTGGGCATACATTAAAGGCATTTTTCTTGGATGCCCCAATGTTGAACTCGACAAGGTTTGGGAGGAAAGACTCCCTCAATTGCAGAGCATCATTGTACCTACTGTATACCGCCCTGCTGTATCATCCATTGGAACAATTCATGATGAGTGGATGACTCTTATTGAGTCTTCTATTGGTAATCCTGTGATTCTCCCATTCATTGAGAACGCTAGTCTTTCAAGTGAACAACATGCTCAAATCACATTGATTCAGCGAAACATGTCTCAGTTTATTGGAAGAAGCGAAGCCACAAATGAGGTTTATTCAGACATTACATCCATTCTTCATGGTCTCATTTATGGTCTTAAACTTGGACTTGACTTGCTCACTTTACCTTCAATCACAGAAGGAGTTTCCCCTTACTTTCTTGCAAACCCAGTTTCTCTTTCACAAACTCAAAAGCTCTATGAAGGCTTTGTTGGGTACAGAGACATTATTAAGTCGTTATCCAATCGCTCCTCAGAAAAAGTTTTGTTGGCTCTTCTAAGCGCTGCTGATTTGGTTCAAAAGACTGAGCACAGCACTTCTACTGACTTGGAAGAGATTACAAGCTTTGCGTATCAGAACTTTTATTATAAATGGTCTCTCAATCGTATCAGAATTGAGCAAGATGCTGCTAGCAAAACCACTATTTTTAAGGATACAACTGAGGAGGATGCTGATAAGGACTTCATGCGCATGTTCCCAGACTATGAGGAAATTGTGGAAATTGATGAGGATGGCATTAATGCTGACGAAGACTATTCCTCTCTGATGTCGTTGTATCTTCATACTTATGGTGAGAGCTCAACTGACTCTCTTGTCGAAGTTGTTTCCTTCGGAAACAATGCTTTGCAAGAGCTGACTAGTTCAGACGCTGAGAGATTTATCACTCATGAGGTTGCTTCCATTTTGCCTTCCCTGGTGCTTTCCATGTCTGGCACAATTAAAGGACAAGAACTTGGCAGTGAAGAAGTGTTTGATTTCTATCATCAGCCCAAGCCTGATGAAACTGTTAAGGTCTCAAAGTTGATTAGTCGTTTACGAATGCAAATCAGCAAGTTCTTAGAAATGTGGCCTGAGCACGCAACTTTGCAGAGCATTGACACCGCATGTGATGATCTTCTTTCTTTCCCCATGTCGACTCCTGTAGCTCGTTTACTTCAGCGAGTTGAGCAATTGTACAGCTATTTGGATGAATGGGAAAAGTTTACCAGCAGGGATTATACTGTCAAGCCCATTTTTACCGAAATGACAGATCTCATTGTATCTTGGAGACGATTGGAGCTTTCTACATGGCCGAAACTGTTTGAAGTGGAGGAAAAGAATATCATCAAGGAACTAGGAAAATGGTGGTTCTATCTGTTTGAGAACTTGATTGAAAACCCCTCAAAGGTCACTGAGGCACCTGAAGAGACCGTTTATCCTACATTGGTTCAGACTTTGACAATTTTCATGAGTCAATCTACCTATGGCCAATATGGGACTCGCTTGAAGCTTTTGAGAGCGTTTGCTAGACATACAATGACATTGGCTTCAAGTACTCCCAATATGGCGACCGTTTCTGAGTGCATTGCCAATGTTGCCAATTACTATTCGCAATATCTGACCCAGATTTCTAATCATATTGCTACAGGCAAGAAGGGCTTACAGAAAGAAATCAATGAAGTTATTCTTTTGGCCAGTTGGAAAGACACCAATATCAGTGCATTGAGGGAAAGTGCAAAGAAGTCTCACACCAAGCTTTACAAGGTTCTTCGAAAGTACCGTACTTTGATCAGTCAGTCAGTTGAGTCTATTGTCAACTCTGGCATGGAGTCACTTTCAGATGGAGCCGTTGGATTTGTTTCTGCACTTCCATCTTCTCCCAGTTACAAGGCGGTTGGTCAATATATTGCCATTGCTCAGGTTACAGAGTTGTGGAAGCAGAGACCTACTCGTCTCACCAATGTTGATAGCACTGCGAGTTTGTTGCATGGCCATTTGATCTCTATTCAAGACGAGACATTCCCTTCACTTGAGACATTTGCCAAGACAGTTGTTGATGAAATGGATCGGTTGCGAAAGGAAACTCCATCGACTCTTACTGAAGAAAATAAGAGCACTGTTTCCAATCTCAAAAATGAGAAAACCAAACTCCTTACTGACTCATTGAAAGAACTCAAGAGAAGTGGTCTCAAGACCAATGTACGTGCTGACATCAAAGCCCAGCAATTACTTGTCAGTGGAATCATGGCAAATGTGCCTTCTCTTACAGGTAAGAGTGTTGGAAAGGGTGATCAGTATTTCTATCGCATTCTTGATCTTCTCCCAAGACTGAGAGTTTCTGTTACCGAGAGTGAATCAGATGCTCCTATTGCAGATCTCATGAGAGCGCTTGCCATGTCAGAAAACTTGCTTGCTTCCATTATTTCACACAGAAAGCATCTAGATACTCTCATGACCGAGAATTCCAAGATTTCTGATTTGATTGCAACAGTTAATGCATTTACGAGCCTTTTGGGCGCTAATGACCGAGTCAAATACGTTGAGTCCTACAGCGATGCTGTTTCACAAGCACGAGCAACCATCTCTTGGATACCCAAGCTGATGAAGTTTGCAATCGAGAGCTGTTATCAATCCGTTTCTCTCGGAAAACTCAAGTACACCAAGGAAACCATTATTTTTTCTGAGACAGAATCAAGATTCAAGGATTTGGCGGTAAGACTTGAAAAGTTTCAGTCTTTATCTTCTCAAGAGATTATGACCGAGTCACTCCATTCTCTTTTGTTATTGGTTCGAAAGGAGCTGGAAAGTTTGAAGACTGGTCTTGATAAGTGGATGGTTAGCTACCCCAACTTGGCATTCATTGGAAGCATGCTTTCTTCATGGATTGATGACCGCCTTGCCCTCTCTCTTGAAAGTCCTGTACATGTGCCAACACATTTCACCCTTGCAGAACTTGAAAAAGTACTTCGGAACATTTGTGATACCGTGCTGGTATTGGTGCAGAAAGGCCGTGAGATTATGGCTGAGGATATTTCTCAAGAAAATGACAATTGGTTTTTGCTGTCTCAGTCTCGTTTCGTTAGCTACTGCCGCATTCTCCGCCAACCTCAGTTCTTCCAAAAGATCCAAGAAGCTCTGCGAATTGCTAACGCTATTGGTATGCAGCAGGATGAGGTTGCATATAACCAAGCTATTGGCTTCATTGGAACTGCCGTTCCTTTCATTCACGAGTACCTGGAGCTCTGCAGTGTTATTGAAAGCCGCATGATTCACAACTTTGCTTCCACCAACAAGGGCGCTTACATCCTCATGAAGACTTTACAGAACCTTGCTCAAAATGGTTTCTGCAGCCCTCAAGAAGAGCAGTCTAAGGAGGAAGATTCCAGCGCGACTAAAGATGGTACTGGTCTTGGCGACGGATCTGGAGCTCAGAACAACTCCAACGATGTTGAAGATGATGAAGACATGTCCGAGCATGCCCAAAAGGATAATGAAGATCAGAACAACGATGACAAGAAGGACGATGAAGACGACAATGCTGTTGACATCGAAGGCGACATGGGCGCCGGCAACTTGGAGGATGCTTCTGATCAAGAAAAGAGTGACGATGAAGAGAATGATGACGAGGATGAAAATGAACTGGATGAAGAAGTGGGCGACGTTGATGACCTTGATCCCAATGCTGTTGATGAAAAAATGTGGGATGAGAAGGGAGACGACAATGACAAGGAGAAGAAGTCTGACAAGATTCCTGAAGGTGGAAATGATGATGACATGGAAGCCAAGGATGATGAAAATCAGGCTGAGAACGGCCCTGAGCCTAAGCAGTCTGAGGAAGGAAACAATGAAAATGAGGAGGACGAAAATGCTGAGGAAGAAGAGGATGTTGGTGAACAGGAAGACAACGTTCACCAACAGGAGAAGGAAGATCTGGAACCTCAAGTTCCGGAGACTGACACATTGGAGTTGCCCGAAGACATGAATTTGGATGGAGAAGATGATGATGAGGAGAAGGGTGATGGAAAGGATGATGATGATATTGATATGCCCGATGCTGAAGAAGAGGGCTTCGATGGAGCTGAAGACAAGGAGGATAACACTGAAGTCAACAAGCGAGATGGAATGGATGCTGATAGCGACGCTGAGAAGGAGGGAGATGAGGAGGAACAGGATCAAGAGATTGAAGCTGACTCTATGGAGACCGATGAGAATCCTGCAGAAGAAGAAGACCAAAAAGAAGAAGGGGAAGGAGAAGGAGAAAATGAACAACCTGAGGAAGAGGACGGATCAGCCAGACCTGAGGAAGGTGAAGATGCTGAGATGAGCAAGGAAACCGACAACTCCATGAAGTTTGACACTGAAGGTCTGCATGGCCCCGATCAAGCTGAGGAAGATGAGAATGCGGCTGACGATAATGCGGTTACCCAAGAACAATCCACAAATCAAAGTGAGGGTACCGAGCAGGGATCTGAGAAGGAGCAAGAAAACCTTGAGAACTCTGGCGGCCAAAGTTCGTCTAAACCTGAGGATGACGACCGTGAAAAGCCTGAAGATGAAGAAGCTAATCAGGATCAGGCTCGCAAAGACGTTGAGAATTCAATGAAGCAACTTGGCGATGCTCTCAAGGAATTCCACAAGCGAAAGCAAGAAATCCAAGAGGCATCTGAAAAGGATGACGCTGCAGATCAAGGCGCCAACGAGCGGCCAGACGAGTTTGAACATGTGGATGGCGCCAATTCTTCAGCGCAAGACACGCAAGCTCTAGGAGCTGCTTCCCAGGACCAGGTTCAGAAGATTGATGATTCCAAGGCAATTGAGGACGATGAGGAGACGCATGAGCTCGAGCAGCCTGAGTCTAAGGAGGTTGATGAGGCTGACGTGATGGAGACTGATGAGAATTTACATCCTCCTGGCCAAGAAAGCAGCGACCTGCCACAGACAGCTGGATCCATTGTCGGTGAACGCAAGAAGGAGGAGGACAACGTCGGCCAGAGTATTGCGGGAGAAGCCATGGATATTGATGATGATGAGGATGATGAAGAGTTGGATGGCGATGCATTTGAAGTTGCAGAGGCTGGATTTGATCCTGCGCGATCTTTGGACGACGCCCGTGACCTGTGGCGGTCCAACGAGACGCTCACCCAGGAATCAGCCATGGCTCTTTGCGAGCAGCTGCGTCTTATTTTGGAGCCTACCCAAGCTACCAAACTGAGGGGCGACTTCAAGACTGGTAAGCGCCTCAACATGAAGCGCATTATCCCCTACATTGCGTCTCAGTTCAAGAAGGACAAGATTTGGATGCGCCGAACCAAGCCCAGCAAACGACAGTACCAGGTCATGTTGGCTGTGGACGACTCCAAGTCCATGTCTGAGTCGCAGTCCGTTATGCTTGCGTTCCAGTCTATTGCATTGATCTCCAAGGCTCTCACTCAGCTTGAAGCTGGCCAGCTTGCCATTGCGCGATTTGGCGAGACCACGCAGCTGGTCCATCCGTTTGAGAAACCGTTTTCGTCCGAGTCCGGTGCCCACGCATTGCAGTGGTTTGGATTCAACCAAGAGCGCACAGATGTCAAGGCGCTGGTTGAGAAGTCAATCACGTTGTTTGAAGAAGCCGGCATGGGCAGCGCTGCCTCCCACAATGCAGCTGAGCTGTGGCGGCTCGAGATCATCATCTCAGATGGTGTGTGCGAGAACCACGATGTTTTACGCCGTCTCGTGCGCCGAGCCCGCGAGGAGCGCATCATGATGGTGTTTGTGATTGTGGACGGTGTCAACAACCAGGACTCGATTTTGGATTTGAACGAAGTCAAGTATGAGACCGACGAGGCTGGTAATATGGCGCTCAAGATTGATCGGTACTTGGACCATTTCCCGTTTGACTTTTATGTGATTGTGAAGGATATTCGGGAGCTTCCGAATGTCTTGTCGATGGTCTTGCGCCAGTTCTTTGCAGAGGTTGCGGAATCTTCAGGTTGATTTTGGTGTTGGATTATTTTAGATAAATTTTGTTTGTTTTATAATTATTGTGTTTGTGAATATTGTTTTTTTGTGTATATTTTATTTTATTATATTAGATTTATTTTTGTTGATTTTATTCTTATTTTCATTTGAACTCTGTTTCCAGTTGAATTAGAGATTTGATTGTTTAAGATCTAAAGCTTGAAAGTGGTTATGGCCATCATGATATATATGGATCCTAGAATTTTGATCATACTTAACCTTGATGAGCTATGACAGATTTAGCAGAAGACCCAATATTGTCTGTTTGTGCTTGGAACCCAGTGCGGCCCATTGTCATTTACTTATGGTATTAGTGAGACATGCTTATAATATGATGGCATACCGAATGGGCATGTGTCGCGATGAGATTTTGCGCAGTGATCAACACTGGATCTCAGATACAAGCCTTGCGTACATGTACATGGTTTGCGTCTTTTTTAACGCCAATGGATCAGTATCCAAGTCAACCATCATTTACTTTAAAAACTTAAGGAACAATAGTGCGCATGAGTAGTGCTTGGCAGTGGCCAGAGCTTCAATTTGAGCACTGAGATCATCATCACAAAAAGTGCCTGTACTATCATGTGTACCATTGAGACCAGCTGCTTAAATATAGTACCAGGGCCAGCTCTCGCTCTCCAATTGCATCGATCTCGCTAAATCTACGTCGATCGAGATCGAAAAAAACTGGGGCAGGCCAGCCACTACGTGGCCTTGTCTTCACGTGCTCAACGGCGCATAGTACATGTATTAGAAATATTGTATGAGTGTGGGCCATCTGGCCGCCTTGGAAACACCACTCGGCAGCAGCGACCTATAGTCCTACGGCCATGGCTACTGCAGCCGCTACTAGCTAGGGTTTTTGTTATTTTCACAAGAGAGAAATAAAGAGAAAGAAAGAAAAGTGGCCCTACTGAACCACAGCGGGGTCAGCGATAGAAAAAGTGCATAGTAGAAAGTTCAACAACTCTCCTGAGATCAACTGCTGATCTGAACTACCAGTTTGTAAGATATAAATCTGTCCATTGAGAGACCTTTGGTAATGCTGTATGATTAGCATAGTTGATTGATATCACAATTTTAATAAAACTCGCCCTCCCATTTTATATCTGCTGGTGTCCACTACTGTACAGTGCTGCTGTTCTCGATTTGAATTACCTCGTCACTTTAAATTTTTTTATTTTTTTAATTCTTTTTGCTTCCACCACCTTTCCTCCCTCTTCACTTCATTCCGTCCAGCGTCATTCAAAACCGCCATTCCTCAAAGTACCCGTGCTTCAGTCATATTCATTTCTCAACTCAATAGCAGCAGCACCACATTGACTCAATAATAACTCTCTCCCTCGACCAACCGACCAACCCAAAAAAAAACAAAAACCCCAAACCAAAACCAAGCCAAAACCAAAAAGCATGTCCATTCGAGGCACCTCTCGATTCCACTCCATGCCAATCTCTGTCGGAGGCGGCAACAACAACAACAACATGTCATTGCCTGTCGGCGGGTCCGACAATGCCCAAAACAACTACGGCCGCCCCCAGCGCTACAACGTGGCCTCGTCCTTTGATTCCAACAATATCGGTGGTGGCCCCGAAGAAGGGTTCTTGAACAAGGCCCAGTACTACTCTGAAAAGGTCGACGAGTTCTTGGGCCAGGTCGGCGCTCCCCTGAAACCTTATTTGCCTATCATTGGAAGATTCTTGATTGTAGCGACGTTCTTTGAAGACGGGTTTAGAATCTTTACGCAGTGGAACGATCAGGTCACGTATATCTGGACTTACAGAGGTGTGCCGCATTTCTTGACTGTGATCTACCTCGCCCTCAACATTGTGCTCATGTACGCCGGTTCTGTCTCTGTGATTACGCACCGTAAACTCATTTGGGGCGTCGGGTCCCTTCTTTTTGTCGTCATCTCCCAGGCCGTTGTCTACGGCCTCATTTTCAATTTCTCGTTTTTCGTCCGCAACCTCTCCGTCATTGGCGGTCTGCTCATGGTGCTGTCAGACGCTTTTGTGCACGACAGACGGTCGTTATCCATGCCAGGCTTGCCTGATCTCGACGACAAGGACCGCAGCAAGTACTTCCAGCTAGCCGGGCGCGTGCTCATGATGCTTCTCTTCCTTGCCTACGTGGCCACCGAGCACCTTACCGCCGTCAGCATATTCGGCATTGCAATTGGTCTCGTTGCCTGCGTGTTTGTCGTGATTGGTTTCAAGGCCCGTTTATCTGCCGCCGTGCTCATTCTTATTCTCATGTACCGCAATCTCACAGCAAACCAGTACTGGAACTTTGACAGCAGCAATCCTGTGCGCGACTTTTTGAGATATGAGCATTTCCAGATTCTGAGTATTATTGGTGGGTTGTTGTTGGTTGTCAATACGGGTGCTGGTGCGCTTAGTATAGATGAGAAGAAGAAGATCTACTAAAGGCAACAACAATGACAAAACAGTATGAACAACACACAAAAAAAAAACTCAAGCAAGAATGCAAATGGCAAAGGAATAGGACAGGTCTAATGGCAAAGGAAAACATATATAACATATCAAGTATATTGAACGGATTTTTCAACGTCAATCAAGCGTAGATTCTACATGTACTTTCGCAGACACGTATATCAAGTCTGTTTACTACTACGAGCTTAAGGCACACAAGATAAAAATGAAAAGTAGAGTGTATAAGTTATTAAAACAACAATAAAATAAGACAAGACAAAAAAATATTACAATGAAATGAGACAAGAGATGACAGTCCATGCTTACTTCTTTTCCAGGGCCTGCATTTGCACCAGCTGGGTGTAAATGCCCTTCTTTTCCAGCAGCTCAGTATGCGTACCTTGCTCAACAATGCGGCCATTGTCAAACACGAAAATGACATCGGCGTTTTGAATCGTTGACAGACGATGGGCAACGGCAATGGTGGTGCGGCCCTTGGCAGCAGCGTCCAAAGCAGCCTGCACAACCTTTTCACTCTCACTATCCAAAGCTGAGGTAGCCTCATCAAGCAGCAGAATCTTGGGGTTGCGGATCAGGGCACGGGCAATGGCAATACGTTGCTTCTGGCCACCAGACAACAGAGCACCCTTGGCACCACACAAAGTATCGTAACCATCAGGCAGGGACATGATGAAATCGTGAATGTTGGCCTTGCGAGCGGCGGTAAACAGGTCCTCCTCAGAGACATCGGCAGCGTCTTTCTCGCCAACACCAAGAAGAATGTTCTCGCGGATAGTACCCTGGTACAGAACGGGCTCCTGCTGGACAAGACCCAGATGGCTTCTGTAGTTGCTGGGGTTCAAGGTAGCAATATCAACGCCATCAACGGTAACACGGCCAGCCAAGGGACGGTAAAACATCTCCATCAAGCTGACAGTGGTACTCTTACCGCATCCAGAAGGACCGACAAGGGCAACAAACTGACCGTGCTTGATGCTGAGGTTGAGTCCACGAAGGACAGGAACGTGGCGACGAGTGGGATATCTGAAGTGAACCTCCTCGAATTCAATGTCACCAACAACGTTGTCAAGGTAGACACCCTCCTTGCTAGTAGAGTCAATCTCGGGCTTGAGATCCAAAATACGAGCAATGTTTTGAGCAGCCTGACGGGCCTTGCCAATACTGGGAGCGTACGAGAAAATCTGACCGGCACTCTGAGAACCAAAGACAACAGCGGAGAAGGCAGTGAAGAACTGGTAAGAGTCACTCTGGTGCTTGCGGATCAAAGTACTACCGTACCAGAAACCAAGACCCATAATCAAAGGAGCCAAACCCTGAGAAAGACCGTAAACAAAAGCAGACTTGGTGAGAGCGTAGCGAGACTGGGTAACTTGGGCTTGAACTTGGCGGCTGTAGACCTCCATGACACTGTTCTCACGGGTCAGGGAAGCAACAGTGCGGATAGCAGCAACACCCTCACAAGCGTACATGCCAGACTTCTCGTAAGACTTCTTGGCACGTTCAGCAATCTTTCTCAAGATATTGAGACGAAGGAAACCACATCCAACAAGAATAGGAACACAGGCGGTACAAACCAAGCCGAGTCTCCAGTTGACAGCAATTGCCATGATCATACCCGCAACCAGAATGGTAAGCGAGTTGAGAATTTGGCCAAGTGTACTACCTCCGAAACCTTCCACACCTTGTCCGTCCTTGGCAATGGTGGAGGTAAGACTACCAGTAGAGTGGCTATCGTCATCAAAGAAGGAAATATCCATGCGAAGGAACTGACGGAAAGTCATGGATCTGATCTTGAAAACAAGACGCTCACTATGACGAGAAAGTGTGTTCATCAAAACATTGAAAGAAATGAATTCAACACCGGCCAGAACAATAAACATAGCAGAATAAATGTTGACATCATGTCTCATTTTGTCGTACTGAGAAGGAGGAACAGCAAGGGAGTTGAGAATGTTACCGTAAAGGTAGGCAAGGATAGGATAGCCTACACCACAAACAACAGCGGCAGTACCACCAATATACATGAGGTACATGTCTTCAGAATTGAGCTTGAACAGCTAAATGGAAAAGTTAGTAAAAAAAGTAGTCAAAGCAGAAAAGTAAAAAGGAAAAAAAGAAAAAAAAATACTCACATATTTGATGAGGGCAACAGAAGATCGAGTAATAACAGGCTGATCATAGTAACCCTGGGCTTCCAAATCGCTAACGACTTGAGCAGAAATAGAGAGCTCCGAGTTTCTGCTCATGCCACGAGTGAGCTTGCGGCTAAAATCACCTTCACCGTTGACATCATCGTCATCGGATTCACCTTCCTCTTCGTTTTCAGTGCGGATGTTTTGGGCCTGAACAAGGCTGTAGTAAGTACCCTTCTTCTCGAGGAGATCGTGGTGAGTTCCGATTTCAACAATTTCTCCCTTGGACATGACAACAATCTTGTCAGCATCCTTGATGGTAGAAAGACGGTGGGCAATGACAATGGTAGTACGGGACTGGAGAGCACGATCCAAAGCTTCCTGGACAACACCTTCGGACTTGGTATCCAAAGCAGAAGTAGCCTCATCAAGCAAAAGAAGCTTGGGCTGAGAAACAATGGCACGGGCGATAGCAATACGCTGCTTCTGACCACCAGAAAGCAGGAAACCACGTTCACCGACCTCGGTATCAAGACCATTAGTCAAAGCCTCAATGAAATCAAAGGCGTTGGCCTCCTTGCAAGCATTGATAATGAGATCTCTCTTGACACTTTCCTCTGCGTGCTCGTAGGGACTACCAATGAGACCATAAGCAATGTTTTGGTAAATAGAGCAGCTGAAAAGAATGGGTTCCTGGGAAACAAGGGCCATCTGCTGACGGAGCCACTTGATGTTGAGTGACTCAATAGGACGGCCGTCAATGTAGATATTACCTCCAATAGGAGAGTAGAAACGCTCGAGGAGACCAATGATGGTGGACTTTCCAGAACCTGAAGAGCCGACTAGAGCGACAGTTTGACCAGGCTCAATAGTCAAGGAAAAGTCTTCCAAAATGGGAACATTGGGACGAGAGGGGTAAACAAACTTGACTTTGTCGAAATGAATGCTACCCTCCAAGGAAGCGGGCTTCTCACCGGCGGTCTCATCAGAAGCATCAATGTTGGGGACACGATCAATAGCTTCGTAAATCTTGTGGGCAGCACCAACAGCGGTACCAATGGCCTGGAAACTGGGGGCAACACCACCCAAGGCAAAGGCGCCGATAACAATAGCCATGACGGTAGTAACGAGAGAACCGACATTCTGGACACCATCGACAATGAAGCGGGAACCTTGCCAGAAAGCAAGACCGTAGGTAAGGTAGATGATGGCCCAAAGGAAACCAACCATGAGGGCGACAGTGCGGCCACGCAAAAGACCTGCGGCGTAAGCAATGCCAAGCTTTTGGTCAAACTTGTCGGCAAGACGATTCTGCGAGCTGAAAGCAACAGTATTTCTAATGGAACTCAGAACGTCTTCAGCAATGGAGGAGGCCGCACCAACGGCTTGCAAGTTCTGGGTGGTGTACTTGACAATGAAACCGGTGCAGATACCCATATCAAGGAGAATAGCAACGACAGAGGAAGACAGAATGAGGGTCATTCTCCAAGACTTGATGAAACCAATAACGAAACCGGCAAAGAAGGTAGCAAAACCAGCGAGAATGAGACCAACCTTTTCAGAAATACCATCTTGAATCTGGTTGATATCGGAGGTAATACGGGTGGTGACTTCACCGGCACCGACACGGTCAAAGTAGCCAATGTTTTGCTTGAGAATGGCCTTCAGGTACTCTTCTCTGATTCTGGAAGCAATGACCTCACCTCTATCGACATGCAAAAAGGTCTGGAGGAAAGAAGCGGCGCAAATACCGACACCGAGGTAGACAAAGTAAAGGGTATCTGAGTTCACCTTGCTTTGGAACTCATCAGGATTTGTACCATAGACAAGAAAGTTGGTAAAGACTTGGGTAATGTTACCGAAAATGAGGGTGAAGAGGGGAAGGGCGGCACCTGAGATGATGGAGGAAATGCAAGCAATGGTGAGAAGGAACTTGTCCCAGGCGGTGGCATATCGAAAGAGAGAAAAGTACGAGATTTTAGGTTCGGGTACATTTACTTGAGATTTGAGAATGTCGATCTCGTCTTGGGACAGGCCTTCATAGCTGAGGTCGGCGTATTTTGGTTTGAGAGACTTTTTCGGCTTTTTTGATTTTTTGCTTGATTTCTTGTCTGAGGATTTTTCCTTGAGACTGGCTGAAGCCGAGGAATCAGAGGGGGCTACTGGGCTGGGGGGAACGGCAACAGCAGCATCGTTGGAGGTAGTGGTTAGGCTTTTCTCCTCCACAGGGAGATCTTTTTCAACCTTTTCAGAAACCATGGTGAAACAGGATCACACAATAAGTAGAAAGAAAAGGGAAGTTGGAACGAAAGGTTGAAGAAAGGGGAGAAGGAAGAGAGGAAGAAGAAGAAGAAAAAGAGTTGTGAATAAATAAATAAATTAATAGGAAAAAAAAAAAAAAAAAAAAAAAAAGTGACCACAAGCCGCTTGTTATATTTTTTTTTTTTTTGTTTTTCTCTCTCTCGTATAAAAATGAAAAGTAAAATTGAAATTTAAAAGAATTTAAATAGCGGGAAAAGGAAATGGGTATCCATGATATTATATACGTATTTCTTTAGTAAGCACTGATTAAGCGTGTATTGCCCTGTATAATGGATATATGGACAATAAAAAAGTCTGGAGATAATATATATCTATAGCTAGGGCATAAATGTATACGCGGTTGCTAGCGGTCTTAGCTGTTATAATCACAATAAAGAGGTCTAACGACAGTTCCAGCATGAATGAATGCATCATCATCATCATCAAGCAACACTAGAATTATAATATTCAGTCGTCGACAGACAACAGACCCAATACGGGTGAGCTTTTTTTGTTTTTTTTGTTTTTTTTTTCGATTTAATTATTTTTTGTATGTAAAAATAGCCGTGTAAAAATAAAAAAAAAAAATAAAAAAACCAAACCCAAATATACACACAAATTTAAATAAAAAGGAAAAATAAACGAGGAAGGAAGGAACTTTGTAAAATACCCGACCCATATATTAGACATGGATATGTATGACACTGAGAATATATATATTTTGATGAAACATTGATTTTTATAAAAGATTTCAAAGACAAGTAGAGATCTAGACTGTACGACGTAAATTAATGTATTGCAACAGAAAAGTATTATATATTGACTCTTACAACCCTTGCAATAATTATAACTACTATGAATGTCAATTGATGACGATGTTAGATAGTACTATCGCCAAGACGTTTCTACATTGCAATAGAGCGCGAGCCAATATTTATTCTATAGCATATATATATATGCAAATAAAAAAGAAAAATCAGTCTTGGAAGAAAACAATTGTGCTTGTATACGTAGTTAACTGGGCTGTTTTTGCTCTCTTTTCATACTAGATACGATCGTTGTTGACCAAAAAAAAAAAAAAAAAAAAAAAAAAAAAAAAAAAAAAAAAAAAAAAAAAAAAAAAAAAAAAAAAAAAAACAATCTATCGTCATTCTATATCCACTTTATTATGTCATATCACTATAGTTACCATCTTATACTGATATCTTATTCTTTCTTTTTTTTTTTTTTTTCTTCCAATGTGCTTCCTCCTCCTCCAGTTAACAGTTGTCTAAATGCTTATAATTTTGAGGTGAATAGATAGATCTATGGCGTACCTCTGTATATACAAAATACAAGCGATGAAAGATGGTGGTGATGATGATAATATAATTTAATTTAAATTCACTCTACATGTATATGTCTTATACATATGGTATCTCCATCATCCTAAGTATCTATACGAAGGAAGTGTGTTTAATGAAATTACCATATGTTGTGAGTCAAGATGACTCTATTAGATATCAATTGCCAGTATACGCCCATATAATTAAAAAGGTACCCACGTTTTTTTTTATCCTATAGACCCAGTCTTTGAAAGTAACAAGCAATCAATAACTTGTAATAATAGTCTTGAGATTGATATCAGATTGATAGAATACAAAAGAATTCAAAAGAATATCGGAAAAAAAAAGACCTCTTGCCCATATGGCCCATGGAACAAACTATGCAAATATCCCTCGAATACTCATGATTGAATTTGAACTGATGAAAAAAAAAAAAAAGATTAAAAATGGCCTTATGTGTGGAATAGGTTAAGACTAGTATGCGTACTTGAGATATTCTTAGATATTCTTAGTTCAACAACTCCACAAAACTAGCGCAAAAAGAGTATGGACAACTATGACATCTATAGGCCCTAGATGAAATGAAATCAACTCACCCTCTCTTTCCTTCTCTTCAGATGATATGATTAACTTGGAATAAACCTTCCATGAGGCTTAATAGAACTCATGGGCACACACAGATCCGCCCAAAAGCCAAGACTTTTGTGTTCTTCCACTATAGATTTAAATGTATAGAAGTTAATTACATTCCAAACGGTTCTGACGTTATGTGACGTTTTTCATTTGTTTTCATTCTTGTTTGAGATTCCCCAAACAAGTTGATCATCGATCACAAACAGTTTAAACCACTTCAATATATCTGTAAATTTCTCTTTTCTACTGAAATTTTTTTTATTTTATTGACTTCAACAACAGCTAGCAGGAGGAGTGCATCAGGATATTCAATAGGCCCAATGTTACTCCGTTAACTATACCCCAGAGAATTTACAAAGGCATTCAATATTGAAATATTAGCATTCAAGAGCAATTGATTATATCAACTTTAAATAACAAAAAGACCATAGAAATCAAACAAAACCAGATGGTTCTAGTTGAAAAGAATTAAATGATAATTTCATCTTTTATATATATATATATATATTCAATGTCCATTCCATAGGGTCCATTGTTCAAGATATTCTAAGCTTCGCACTACACGATACTCCATGGCTTTAAAATCAAAGATCCGCTGTACTGTCAAGTAGTACTTAGGGCTTATACCCCTACCAAAGCTATACTATAGCTATTGTGGTATTTTTTTTTTTCTTTTTGTCTACTTGGGACTTTATCCGCGCGCGCGGCGTTACACCCCACTGCAAACACCGGGTGGATTTTAACAACAAATTCATTCATGGCAAAACTTTATTATAATGATATCCATAGTATATACATAAACAAGATCATATATTGGTCCACCATGAATGACTGACCGACCAAGGGGAACCTTCATAAAACATCTTTTTGCATAGTTGCCATATGGTTTAGCTATTATGTATACACAAAACGTTTTAAACCAGTTGAACCTGAGCTCGTAAGAATTTATTCAGCGACATACCAAAGAGTAGTCTGGATACGACTATATCGGCCTATATATGCCTAGCTAGTAAAGACCGGTCTGGGGAAATCATGGTTGGCCAAGGGTTGCACAGCCTTACCACATAGCTACATCAAGATATCATTATTGTACGTCTACAACTTTTGCTATATAACTGTTTCACACTTTGTAAGAATCACTAAGAACCTCACAGTGCAGCCCCTACATGGATCCGATGTTCTACAGTTTTGATGATCCCCCTGACCTTGTTCAAGACACGGCTTGTTTTCTGACCCACAAACCCCCATCCAAACAATCACCGCATGTAAATTTAAATCAAAATTAAACTATCTCTGCTTGATCTAAGCTTGGAACGTATTAATTAAACTCATGGCAATCGGTCAGTCGCATCATCACAAGCAAGGCTACGTCAAGCCTTTTTGTGTTTTTTTTTTTTTTTTTTCTCACCCGAGACGGCGCTTTTTATCAAAGGGCGGCACTTTCTTATCTACATATGATGATGTGTGCCATGGACAGCTAGCCCCATAGCTATGCTGGTCTACGTCATCAAAAGAGGCAACCGCCGGTGTCCGATTTTAGTGTGAATTCTAAATTAATACGGAATATGCCTAACCCTGCATCTCACTTGTATACAAAATGTCAATGATGTTGGGTTATGTAATTTTCTTAAGCTTTGTAATCATTTATAATCTATTTGTCATTATTACCCTCTCTGATTTATCTTGTCACAAAATTAATCATAAAATCAGTCATAAAATGAAAAACAGTCCCTTTACCCCCCCTTCAAGCGAGATGTTGACCCAAACTTTGTAGCCTAACGTTCTAAGCACGACTTTGTAGTGCACACTCCTAGTGCAACCTTCTCCAGACTCTTTTTTTTTTTTTTTTTTCACCACCCACTTTTTTTTTTTTCTACTCCAATTCCATTCACTACCAAGCACTTTTTCTATTCCATTTCCAACCTATCGCGACCTCTTTTATTATACTAGACAAACATCTTCTATTTTCGAATCCAAAACAGCTCCCCATGGAAATGAATATTTGACAATCTGACTCCTTCTAGGTACTTCGTCCCGGCTTTTTCGTTACTGTCTTAATCTCTGTCTCTGATTCCCTGCCTTACTCAAAAACAACATTCGCCAGGTTACTATGAGCAAGCTTGGATGTGTCTCCTTGCTAGCTCCCCCTTCAGCCCTCCGGGCTAGTTATTCGTTTTCATTAAAGCTCTCAGCTGCTTTACTACTTGTTTTTACCATCCTTGTCTCATTTGTGTCGCTTGTGGGAGCAGCAGACCCCACCCTCGCAGGTCGGCTCAACAACAATGACAACCTCGACTCTCAAAATTTGCATAGACCATACAAAGGCGCTGGCCGCTTCCCTCCCCCTCTCTCTTCATTTGCATCTAACCCTCCGAATCAACTGCATCAAGCCCAGCCTGCCTCAACCCTTTCAAATCCAGCCGCCCTCAATCCCCACCCGAAGCGACTTCCCGATCCCTCGGTCGCAGGATCAATAGCAGGCTACCGATCTATCTCCGACTGGTTTGTAGCCGACCTTATTCTCGTCAGTTCAATTGATGGGTCCCTCCACGCCCTTGATCGGCATACTGG
Organism: Geotrichum histeridarum; assembly: GCA_030566085.1. Lineage (NCBI taxonomy): Eukaryota > Fungi > Ascomycota > Dipodascomycetes > Dipodascales > Dipodascaceae > Geotrichum > Geotrichum histeridarum. The sequence goes on from JAJMHO010000127.1 coordinate 28,223, forward strand.
TTTACAAGTTTGGGAAATCCCAGGCGACAAACCGTTAGTTCAGGTCTCGACATCAGAAGCCCTGAAAAATCGGACAAAATTGCATTCACTTTCTTCTACCGCCGAGCCCTGCGAAGACTGTGACATTATTTGGATAGTGGAACCCTTGGGCGAAGGAATTCTCTACTATTTCACTCCTCTAACTGGTCTCCAACAACTTCCGATAACCATCAAGGAGCTTGTCATGCAATCGCCCTTTTCTTTACGGGGTGATGACAAAATTTATATTGGTAGTCATAGCACGACTCTTTACTCTATTGAATCCAGCACTGGAAAAATTCTCAAAGCCTATGGAGCCGGCAAATCCAGCATCCCTAACGCGGCATGTCGGACACAGCGCACCCCTTTTTCACTTAAATCTGATGACGACGTTGACATGCAGGATGAGGATGACGACGACTACGATCTTGAGTTATCGGAGGAGAATGGATCATTCATGATTGGCAGAACGGGTAGGTTTCTTTTTTATTTTCTAACTCTAGAGTGGCTGAAATTGACCCTGAATAGATTACATGCTTGAAATCCATGGCAAGAACGAAATCATTTGGAACGTTACGTACTCCACCTGGGGCCCCAATAACATTGATTCGGATTTAAAGGCGCAGCATTTGAAATCGCCGGATAATCTCTATGTCACCCCCTTGCACGATAGCTCAATTTTAGCGCTGTCGACAGATGGTAGTAAGAAACCTGCGCGCTGGGTGGGGCACATTTCGTCGATCGCAATCAACGTGTTTGACGTCTTTCGCCAGACCACGCCGTTCTCAGACTCTACGCTTATGCTGTTACCACAGCCTGCGTTCTTCCCAGAGTTTGGCGATGATGACCGGCTGTTATCAAGTGCGTTTGTGCAGCGCACGGACGATGGCCAGTGGTTCGCCATGTCGGGTCTTAACTTTCCGTCTCTGGTCCGCAACGCGCCGTCGTCCCGCTGGTCTCAGCAGCCTAACAATTATGCAACACGGGAAGACCTGGCAAATTCCTTGATTGGAGTCCATACCCAATTGCACAATACGAGGCCTTTTTCCAGAGTGCCGAGCATACCCCATCCACACAATTCAAACAACCGGTTAGGAATCGAAGGGCCCCGAAAAGGCGCAGAGAACGCGCCAAAGTTTCAGTACCAGTATGACTACAGGAACCAGGTTTACAGACCATCATCAGAGATCTCGAGGTCGTCGCCGCCAAACCCTCTGCCACCAACACCTCCCCAGCCCATGCTAGTTCCCACACAAAAGTCCCGGATCTGGGGCAGCATTTTACGGATCTTGGAAAATGCCTTGGCATTTTTTGTGTTTTTCTTGTTTCTGCTGCTTGCCGCCAAGTACGGCTGGCTTAACCAGGTGTCGGGCTTGGACGAGCTGACGGGTCGACTAAAGCCCTTCGAGGAGAAGGCGCCAATAAAGAGTGTTGACGAAAAAGCAGTGCTGAAAGCCGTGATCCATGAACCGGTTGAAGAGGCAGAGCCGCTGCTTGATGGCATGGTGACCCCCAGACCTTCTTTACTGGATGTCGAAAAATCAGTAACGCCGCGCACGCCCACCACTCCAGGCCTTGCTGGATCTGGAACTGACGACGATGCCACGCCAATTGCAACTCCCCGCCGCGTCGAAATCATTGAACCTGAAAAGAAACAAGATTTGGACGGCTCGTCGGTGCCTAGCACGCCGGGGCTGGTCAAAAAACGGAAAAGAGGCAGTCGGGGAGGGCGCAAGAACACGGCCAAGAAAAAGGAAAAAGAGGAGCAGATGTTGCTGGAACAGGCATCGATCTCGTCGCCCGAGTTTCTTGGGACTGTGCAAGATGCCAGTTTGGACGCATTGTCTAAGGTGCCCCTGAGTCTGACTCAGGGCAGTCTTTTGGATGTGTCAAGCGAGGTGATTGGGTACGGAAGTCACGGCACGGTTGTGCTGAAAGGGACATTTGAGAACCGAGAAGTCGCAGTGAAACGAATGCTGCTTGACTTTTATGAGGTTGCTTCGCAGGAGGTGTCATTGTTGCAGGAGAGTGATGATAACCCCAATGTCATTCGGTACTTTTGCAAGCAAGTCAGCGACAGGTTTTTGTACATTGCCTTGGAGCTGTGTCCTGGTACCTTGGAGGACCTAATTGAAAAGCCAGAAAAGTTTGAGGCCGTCAGTAACCTGTTGTCGCCATCCCAGATCATGTTCCAAATTGCGTCAGGGCTGCACCATTTGCATTGCCTCAAGATTGTGCATCGTGACATCAAGCCGCAAAACATCTTGGTTGGCCCGCCCAAGGTACTCCACAAGAAGGATAATCAGTCACAAGAAGTCATAGGTCCCGTGCGTATGCTTATTTCAGATTTCGGATTGTGCAAGAAACTGGAAGGCGATCAGTCCAGTTTTAGAGCCACGACGGCCAACGCAGCCGGCACATCAGGCTGGCGCGCGCCCGAGTTGCTTCTGGACGAGCATGACAGCAGCGGCCCAATCCTGGGGTCTACGGGTGGCGGCATGGGGCTAGAGGCAAGCTCGTCCTCCGAGCCACTTGTAATCGACACTCTTTCCAACCGAAGAGCAACCCGGGCCATTGACATTTTCTCAATGGGCTGCGTGTTCTATTACATTCTCTCTCACGGCCAGCACCCGTTCGGCGACAAGTACCTGCGCGAAGCCAACATCGTGCAGGGAAGCTTTTCGCTCGACGCGCTGGACCCGAACGAACCGGACATGGTTGAGGCACAAGACCTGATTGGACGCATGATCCAGCGCGACCCGCGGCAGCGTCCTGACGCCAAGGAGGTTCTACAGCACCCACTGTTCTGGCCACCTGAGCGGCGGCTTGATTTCTTGCTAAAGGTGTCTGATCGGTTTGATATTGAGCCTCGCGACCCGCCTAGCCCGTTGCTGACCTTGCTTGAGCAGGACGCAGCTTCAGTGGTGGGTTCAGACTGGCACACGAAGTTGGACCCTGAGTTTGTTGAAAACTTGGGCAAGTACCGCAAGTACCACGGGGACCGGATCATGGATTTGCTGAGGGCCATGCGGAACAAGAGCCATCATTTCAACGATTTGCCGGCGGGTGTACGTGAGGCGATGGAACCGTATCCAGAGGGTTATCTGGCGTACTTTACGAAGGAGAGGTTTCCAAAGTTGGTGATGACGATATACCATGTTGTGAGGGAGAATTTGAAAGACGAGCCCATGTTTAGAGGGTTTTTTGTGTGAGAAATTTTAGAATGCTCGGGACTGCCTGAACGGAAAAGGAATTGAAACTTATAACTGTCAAATCGACAAGAAAGTCTTTCATCAAAAGAAAATGAAAGAAACTGGATCAAAATGGGGGCACAAATATCTCAATCAAGATCATGTGTGCCTAAAACTGCAAAATCAAAAGGAAAAATGAAAAACGGTAGAAATGGAATATGAAAAATGGAAAAGCAAACTGGGAAATGCAAAAAGGATATGAATAAATGGAAGAAAAAAAAAGTTTGGATTTTGAGAAACCAATAAAAATAAATGATGGTTGATTGATGGTTTTGATTTTATTATTGTACTTGTATTGTTTTTTTTTTGTGTTTCGTTTGTATTTATTTTAAAAGAAACTTGTTCATGTTTTTATTTTTTTATTATACATTTAAAAAAAAATTGTATTTTGTGCTTCATTTACTTGATCAAGGGTTGTTCCATTTCTCAATTAATGTGTCACAAATACAAAAAAGAAGTAGCGGCACTTGGTTTCGATCCAAGGACCCCGGGGTTATGAGCCCCGTGCGCTTCCTCTGCGCCATGCCGCTTTGTAGATGTTGATACTTTTGGGCTGTACTATATAAAGCAAACCGTGCTTTAAAAAGGTAAAATTGACAAAATTGATGGAAATTGAATTAAAATACAACAAATTGACTGAGAGTTGTTGTAAAAGTAATAATTATCAATTTTGATAAAGTTTTGAGGTGATTTGGGACTGTTTTGAAAAGATTTTTATTTTTTGTGAAGGATGATGATGTGTATTATGTGGGAGGTAAGTGCGGCTTGTATATTTGAATCACAATACCTAGAGGGAGTTGTATAAGTTACTTGATTTCTTTCACATCTCCAACGGATCTGAATCTTGAGAATTTTTGTCTTCTTATAATTCACTATCAATATAGCACAATATTCTAATTGTTTTTATTTAATTTGGTGTGCAAGAACTATTTAGAAAAATTAAGTTCTTCTCTTTAAGAGCTCAATACTGGAGCTGTGCGCTTCTATTTCACTGTGAGACAACGTTTTCAAAGAGAAAGATTATGGAAATGTGAATCAGTTATTTCATAAAATTATTCCCCCAAAGCAAATAGGTCTTTTCTATGTGAAACTTTTGTAAATCTTTAAGAATCCTTTCCATTCTTGAAATAGACGTTTCTAATAATTACAACTACAATTACAAATAACCAAACCAAAAATACAAAAACAAATAAACAACCAGCTAGCATGATAGCTATTATCCAAAAAGCAAGAATGTCCAGATACCCAGTCCATACCATCCTGTAAACCTAATCTTTATTCTTCTTCGGTTCTGAGGAAACACTAGGAATATCCACATCCCTCATCGGCTCCCACGAAACGCTCATAATATCATCATCAAACTTCTTATCCTTTCGTGGCTCAGATGACACATTCGGAATATCCGCATCCTCGTCCCTCGTCGGCTCAAACGACACGCTTGGAATATCAACATCGTCAATCGTCGGCGTCGGTCTACCACCATTACCTCCCCAAGGCAAGTTCTCAGCAAAAACAACTGGCAAATGGGACCCGCAGATCTTGAACAAGACAGCAAGCTCTGGACATGAAATAGCGTATGGCGGCGTTCTGAAATGAGGGTTCCGGGCTACGCGCGTAGACCTCAGAACACCGTTGGTGCAGGCGTGCGGGTCCGACATGAACGCCTTGAATTTCTTGGTCTCCAGCAACTCAACCTGCTGCTGGCTCGCACCACCAGCACCGCCGCTGCCGCCGTCAAAGGGAACGCTGACGTACTCAAACTGGGTCAAGGGCCAATGCAGAGCAGCTCGGTGGAGATCTATAAACCGGCGCTTACGGATGCTGAGCCCGACGACAGTGATTTTGCTCGGGTAGTGGCCGGTGTATTCTCGGAAACGGGCGACTGAGAACAAGAGGTTTTCGTAGGAGTCGCGGGCGTATTCCTCTGTGACTATGCGGCGTTTGAGGGTTGATTTGTCGTCGTCTTTTTCGCGCGCCAGAGTCAGTGCGGCGTAGGACTGGCCGCGTCCAAAAGGATGGTGAGAAGTTTGGCCGCCCGAGAACATGAGTATAGAGTTGCCATCCTCGCTTGCCAGCTCGGTAGCAGCTTTGATCTGCTTTAAATAGCTTTCTGAAGACCCATAGTCAAACAGATCCAGTTCCCTAGTAGACGTTAGCACAAATTTCACAGTTTCAACACAAAGTATATTTACCATTCAGAAGAGTCTTTGCCTTTACTCTCCCCTCCCTTCCAAATACCATAAGCAGGCACGATCACCAAGTGGTTAAACCGTTCAATATCCCATCCTTTTGGTGTGATGGCGCTTGTTTCCAGGATATCCTGAGTGTAAACCAAAAACGACTTTGAAGTGGTAAACTCCTTTGAGTTTAGCTCCGCTGAGCGATACCAAACGAAAAACGCTGCACACAAAGCGAGGCTGATAAGGAACGACTTGTGAATCCTTGGCATGCTTTGTGATGTTGATCCGATCCTGCAACCTACGACTGCTAAAAGAAAGAGAAGAAAGAAAGCAAAGAGAAGACCTTAGGATGTAAATTAAATAAAAAGTTCGTCTTTACACATGTATCAGTCCTTAAGGGATAAAAATTTATCGAATTCTTCGGCGTGCTTAAATTTCGAGCTCTCTGCATGAAGATGACCTAAGTGGGAATACATGATGCTCAAATGGCCCAAAGATACGATTTACCCCAAGACTGATCAAAGAGATGAGATACCTTGTTAGACCCAACTACTTTCATCAAGAGCTACTTATCTTTTAAGTCCGCGTCTTCAACTAGCCAGGTAATGTTTACATCGTACATGATTTAGGATCCAATGATCTTCAGGAGTACGCTCGACGATGACAAATGACACCTTTGACATATGTGCTCTACCCGAACCCAAACAGTGGGCCCTTTTGAAGCGCCTTCACTTGCAAGGATTCAGCTGCATGAAATTTCAATCTTCTATAGGTCTGAGCATTTGAGGAAATTTGTTCTAGGGCGCCAGTGTCAAGCAATTCTACACATCACTTTTGCTCTTGAAGGAGGCAGAAAGTAGACTTGGGGGTTTACACTAAAGCCACAGTACAAGATATGTGGATCAAGCACCCACAAGTCAAGCAATATCTGTTTTTCAAACATCAGCGCTCTGCAAGAGTAACGTTCGTTAAAATAGGTGATTGTAAGTTCAGTTGTCGGCCTATTACTGAACCTGGTAAACCGCTTTTGTGATCCAATAACCTCGACTTTGATCTACATTTTCACAAATTTCAACTCTTTCAAGTAGTAAACAGACCTGGCTTTCAAGAGGTGGCAGCAGTTAAATATCAGACTGAGAGAGTTTCATCAAAGTGCAGAGAATGAAATTGCTAGGCATCATCCTGGGACCAGAAAAGATCCAACTACATGTTACGAGGCCATAGACTTGTGAGTTTGCAGGGTCCTGCATTTAGTTCAACAATTTAACAAATAACTAACGGCCTTTGCTGAACCTCCAATAAACCTTATCAAAGCCTATTCTTTGGTAACTCAACTAGAACTCAGCCTGTACTATACGCTAGTTGAATTCGCAGATCAAGACACTTAATCACTGTACCAAGGCAATGCCTTCTGAAAGGTCCGTAATGGGTATTGCATGGCTACGAATACAATTGAGCCGCGAATGAATCAAGTATGAATGAATTTGTTCTACTCGATTGATATGAAGTCAGTCACTGTATCTACGACAGTAAGCAAGCGTGAAAGAAAAGTGATCTGGTTAAGAAGACATCAATATATACAACAAGGTAACGGAGAAGAGGAGGAAGAACAAATGACAAAATTTGAAGGACAAACGAGATAAGACAAAAGCGCAAAGACCCAGGGTTTATTTGCTTGCAGTCTCTGCATCTCTCTTAGCCTTGAGCTTAGCCAGCTCCTGCTCACTAATAGGTGGAACCGGCACGTCTGCAAAGTCGTCCTGGATCAGCGCGTTCAACGAGTAAGCGTAGATACCACCAGTAACCGCAAACAGAAAGGAGGCCAACGCAATGTTTTTCCAAAAGAAAGGCTTGCGCGCGCGTAAAGCGGCAGGCGTCATGGTGTAGTTGGCCGGGTTGTGGTACGGCGAGGGTTTGAGACTTTATCAAGAGGTGGTGTGTTAGCATGGGTTTTTTTTTTGTCAAAGGGGGAGAGAACCATAAAAAGTGAAAAAGAGACTTACATGGGCGGTCTGGGGCCTTGCTGCGACGACATTTTGGGCAAGATTAATCTGTAGAGCGAGGTGTGGTCTGGTCTGAGAAGGATTGGGTGATGGAAAATAAGTGGTTGAAAAAAGTACCCAAGCAAGGAATAAAGTGGTGAGGGTAACTGATTTTTTTCAACAATAGTAAAACGTTCCAACTCTCAACTAGTTAATACACACACCAACCCCGGAAGTAATAGGTATGTCGTTAGTCGCGGACTATGGCAGCAGCTCCGAGTCTGAAAATGAACCCGACGACGTAGTCACTGTCCCAGCTGCTGCTGCTGCTGCTGCACCTGCAAAAAGGCCAGCAGCAGCAGCAGTTGTAGCGGGCTCTAGTAAAAGCGCGCCGGCGCGACGCAAGATTTTTGTGGTCCCTTCCAAACCAGACAACCTCCAAAGCACTGGCGGCCCAGCTGCCTCAAACCCCGAAACAACTCCTGACAGGTCCACTTCGATATTCGGTAAACCGTCTATTGCGTCGTTTTTGCCAGCACCGAAAAACAGGAAAGCGACTTCCAAGGCATCGGCGGCGACGAATGGATCAAGTACCGCGTCGGTGGGTTCGACTGCGTCGGCGGCGGTTGTGGTGATGCAGCATGAGGTCTCGAAACAGACAAGGACGCTGGGCGGTGGCATTAAGAACAAGTTTTTTGATGGCGAGGTTGCAATGGTTGCTCCTATGCCGGTGCCAGGGCCGACTTCGAAAGACGAATCGTCAGGGACTAGTGCTAGCGATGAACCGCCCGCGAAAAAGGTCAAAGTCATTCCGGCAGCCGTCCTGGCACGCCAGGCCAAAGCCGCTAAACTGGCCAAACAAGGAAAGCCAATTCCAGCTAACCTGGTGTCTTCGCCAGGTCCTTCAGTTTCTCGGGGCCCAGGTCCTGAGGTCAGTGCCATAGCAATGCCTGAAGTACAAGATGAGCTGGTTGATCAGCCTGCGAAACCTAAAAAATTGAACTTGCCATCGTTGTTCAGTCTGGACGCAGCTCAGCATAAAGTGAAACCAGGGCCGGCATTGCCAATAGACGAGGACTTGGAGTCAGGTTCAGCACATGAGTATAAACCCATCATGCTAGAAGATGACGAGCAAGACCAGGAACCCCCCACCGAAAATCCAATCGACTCAATCCAAACACCATTACCTTTAACAACAGCAGAAAGGGCACAAGCGGAGCTTCTCGCCGAAATCAACAAGCACGAACCATCCCGCACCCGCAAGCACCCTGCTAGCAGCGTCACAGGCAACAGCAACAACAACCCTGCTATTATCGATTTCTCAATGGACGATTTCTACCAAACCAATGCTGAGCTGCGGGCTCAGGGCTTGCTAGACGAGTCCAAGCGGCCAGTTAAGGCAATTGGAGGCGGCCGGCACCAGCTCACGACGCTGCTGAGGAGTGCGCAGACGAATAAGGAGGGGCTGGAGGAGATGTATGCACAGAACAGGCGGACGAAGAAAGAGGCAGGCAGCAAGTATGGGTTTTAACAAACACAAGCCCTTTTATGATTTGCTGCTGCAGATTGTACTCTAGAATAAATGTGTATTGTAAATGTATGAATTGTATGAATCAACTTTTTTTTGTATCTTAAAACAAATGCCATTAAGTATATAATTTTTTTTTATTCAACCCTCCGCCCTTTTTGTTCTACAGAGTAATGTCCTTGACGGTCCATTTCTCTGTAATCTTGAGCGCGTACTTTCTCTTCTTAGAAACCGGCACTCTTGGCTCAATCAGCCCACGTTCCTGCAACGACCTGAACCTGTCAATGACTAAAGAGCCCTCTGGTTTCAGCAGTCGAAGAGAGTCAGACAGCTCGTCCGACAGCTTGAGCTCCAGCGGCATGTCAGCCAATTTGTGCGATTTGCTGAACTTGGGCGCTTTTCTCTTCTTGTTGGTAGAAGAAGCACCGTTGGCAGCAGTAGCAGCCTCAGTGGCTTCTTTGATTTGGCGCTCGGCTTCCTTGAGCAGCTTGGGAATGTTTTCGAGATCGCGGATCGTCTTCTTGAGGTCCTTGAGCTCGGCCTCAAGTTTCGTACGCTCTGCGTGGCGCTTTTCCTTGTTCCGTTGCTTTCTCAGTTTCTTCTTGTTCTCAGTCGGTTTATTGACAGACAAACCCTTATCTTCCTCCTGGTCTTCTTCTTCCGCAGCAGCAGCAGCAGCATTTTCGTCGTCATCACCCTCGCTCTCGCTGTCGTCACTCAGCTCTCCGTTATCGTCGTAGTTGGCAATGATCAGCTGGATCTTGTTCTGCTTCTCCTCCAGTGCCAGTCTCTCTTCCTCACGAGCAGCCTCCCGCTTATACTCCTGCTCCAGCAGAGTCTGCCACGCCTCTAAAGTCGGGTTGTACGACTTGCCCTCCTCTGGAATTGCAACCGCAGCCACGGGTGCTCTGTTTGGGGCTTGTGAGACTGCATTCTTGCCAATAGTAGACGGCACCGTGGTTGTCGACCGGTGGCTCGTCGCTGGCTTCAAGTCCGCTATAAACGAGTCTTTCGGGGCCGCAGGAGCGTCGTCCCCCCACAGGTCATACGAGACGACCTTAGCCAGACCCTGGTGCTCGACCTTATTGCTAACCCTAGCTGTCGATTTGCCAGCTCTATCCAGCAGCTTCTTGATCTGCTTACTCGACAACCCTTCTTTACTCTTTCCCTGCTGCTTCAAATGCATGGCCTTCAACGCCGGGACCGCCGACCTCCTGGCCAGGATCTCATCTGCCATCATCGGCTTTGTATTTCTCTCCTTTTTCGTTTTTAGCATCTCGTCGCCCGCCGTATCGACCTGGAACAGCTGGTCGCTCTGGATCGAACCCATGTCTTTGACACCATGGTCTCGTTCAGTCTCACGGATGCTTTCGAGGTTCTCGTTGATATCCTCAATATCGATGTTCTTGCGCCAAGCGCGCTTGCCCTTACGAGAGGGCTGCTTGCTCTGAGACGGCCGTCCGATTTCCATTGTTTTATATGTATGTGTGTGATGAAGATGCTAGAGGACAAGAGAATTGGGATCGTTGGGATAATAGAGAAAAAAAAATTTTCAGAGAAGCAATTGGGAGGAAAAAAATTGTGTAAGCTTGTCGTGTAAGATTATGTAAGGAATGTGTCAGCTTTATGAACTTAAAGTGCAATGAAAAGATGATAAAATAGAGATATTCAGTGTTTTTAAGATTGTATCTACATTAAAAGTTCATATTAAACAATATAGAAATGAGAAAATTGTAGTTCTAAAACTCAGCAAAGCTTGTCCATTGTTAATCCCATAATATATATAAACAACCACCAAACCTTTTCAAGAAAAACAGGGAGTGTGGCCGAGCGGTCTAAGGCGCTAGCTTCAGGTGCTAGTCTCGAAAGAGGCGTGGGTTCGAACCCCACCGCTCTCATCTTTCTTTTTTTTTTGTAGTTTTTTTCTACTTAACTCAAGCTTTCTAACAAAAAAAATAAAAGTTAGGCGAAGGTATGTGCATTGAGCCTATCTGTCTCTTTCTTTTTTCTTTGTATACTGTATCATCTGTTTAGTTCGCGATTGTTGGTTGATGATCATTTGTTGTTGTTTTTGTTCAAGGGTTGAGAGTTGACAAACTGCCTGATCCAGACATTTCATTCACCCTTTGATCTATTATAACTATATGAAACAGCTGTATTTACACATTTACACCCCTTGCATTATCATCATCATCATCACCGTCATCGGAATTGCTCATATATGTCAATCTTAATCTTGTCAATTATGCATTAGATTATAATAGCTATACCTGGTGTAAACAATATGAACAAAACCTGATTTTTTTTTTTTTATAAACTCCCTTGTATACACTATTAATTGAAGGTGAATTCAATTGAACCCTGTACTTGAAAACAATGAAATAGTCATAGTGGTGTACATATGTATCTATCTATTTTCAATGACTTCTCATATATAGATATCAAACCTGTGTTAACTATGGGGTCATAGTTGTTGTGTGGTAGTATTATAAGAGAAAAAGAGTCACGATAAGAATTAAGTGAGAGAAAAAAGAAATCGTCACATCATGAAATAGTAGACCCTCGGCACCATATATAACACAAAAGAACAAGCATAACTATAATAGTAAATAAAATCAAATATATATTACACCTTTTGAACCAGAATAAGACGAACCAGAAAAAGCATATAAGACCAGCTCAATATCCTGTTTTTTTTATTTTACTTTTTCTTTCTTTTAATTATCATACACTTCACTCTCCTTTCTTTCTTTTGTTTTTCAAATCAATATCTCGATATCGAATTATCAATATCATCTCGCATCAACACACACACACACACATTCAATCACCATAAATCAACAAAAATCAAAATGTGCAAAATGATCTTTTTCATCTTCACCTGCGACCACAAGAGTGAGCCAGTCATGGAGCGATGCCCTCGCGACAGGTGTGCTCTCAGAAAAGAGTTTAGACACTCTTCAAAAGCGTGCACAAAATGTTGTTAACCCCAAGAAGAGGCTCTCTCTCTCTCTCTCAATCTCAATGGCGTTGCTTTTTGCTTTCTTTTCTTTCTTGGTTTCATTCGCTTTTATTTCATGGTTAGTTCTTATAACAAAAAAAAAAAAACAAAAAACAATGATGTCGTCATGTCATTGAAATGGTGTCAAAAACATACATGCCGATCCGCGCACTCATCCATCCATCTCAATAAAAATGAGATTGAAAATGAGTGAACAACAAACACCAAAAATCGTCATCATCTGATATCGTTAAACACACAAAATGAATGACGTCGTCTCGACACATCTATGCTCATGCTCATGCCTCGCTTACTCTATGATTTTATTTTTATTTTAAACCAAATTTTGCTGGTTGATTTATATATGCTTTTGTATTTCTATTCTTATTTATTCTTTTCATATCCATATATTTATTTACATTCATTACTTCATTTCATTTCATAGCTCCATATATCTTTTTTGAAAATGGCCTTAAAAGGAACATTTCATTATTGAGATTGATGCAATTCAGTCTCATCATCAATGTCAATTACGTCAATATATCAATTTTAAACTTGGTTTAAAAAAAGTTTACTCCACCTTTTTTCTCCTCGAATTCTGAAACCCCTTATTTATTGTAAACAAAATTCAATTCTCAATTGACATTAAGTCTCCTTATAGGCCTAATTTGTGTTAATATTCGCACTTGGCTCGATCGGCTTTTTCTCGAAACCATTAAAGCCAAATAAAGAGTTTGATATGCATGTATTCACGTTTTGATTTTTATTACAATGACATCTACATGTTGATGGGGGATCAATACCTAAGAAAAACAAAAGAAAAGGGTTGACGTCATATATATTTATTTCTCCACGTTTTACGTTTTGTATATTGAATCAAGAACCGCCCCTTGAGCCACTCTGTCCACTCCTCCTCTTATTAATTATTATTGATATCTCTGTCCCGCTTTTAGAGCCGATTTATATACATGTAGGCAATCTATGAAGACAAGGCGTAATGCATATCCATTCATTATTATTGTCATGTTCATTAAAAGTTCAAACTAATATTGAAAGCCTTTTCATTCATTATCATTACCATCACCCAGCAGTATTCTCAATTCGTTGTATTCGACCTAAGCTTAAACCAAGCTTAGGTTATTGTTCGTTTTACAGAGTACACTCTATTTAGAACTTGTAATCTAGAAACACATCATCAAGACCAATTCGCTATTCTTCTCAGACACCGAATCACCCTCTTCTCCTCGTGGCTGCTGATGCTGCCATACAAGCTTATACTTCCAAGGCACAACCTGCCTCGCCATTGCCTTTTTCCTTTTCAACTGTTTCCTGTTTCCAGGACTGTACAAGTCTCCTTTTTCTGGTCCACCCACACCCACAGCACCGGCAGGGACGACGCCTTTACTAGAACCACCGCAGCCGCCTGCAGAACCAGATGCAGTAGCCTCTTCCTCGTCGCCTTCACCGCTGCTACCACTCTCAGCGCTGCCGCTTCCATCCTCACCATCACTCCGGTGACGACGACGAAGGCTCCGGGGTTTTAGCCACTCGTACACAAACGAACTCGGAAAAATGTCTCTAAAGTCAGTCCACTCTGCGTTTCTTAGAGCAGGCGTATCGTTAAACAAATGTAAAGCACTGAAAAGCGTTATTAGGCCGTAGGGCGTCAGTTCCTGCTTTTGCTTCTGCTGTTTGTGGTTTAGACTGCTGACGTCTTCTTGATTGTGCTTGGTTGAAGAGTGTTTGGCTGAGTGTCGTTGCTGCCGCTTGATCTGGGCCACAATCAAAGGCCACTTGGGATGTCCCACACAGTTCAAAAAAAAAGAGCCGTAGAACTCGGTAAGCAAACTCCAGCCTGTAATCCATTCTGAATTTTGGTCAAGGTTATGAAGGTGTTGCGGTGTCAGCTGTGCAGGCGTGGTGCGACTGCCTTCAGTGCGGCTGTTGCCAGCTGCTGCAAAATGAACTCTGACATGGTGATACTCTCTGCCATTGTCAACAGGGCCAACCTCGACGCCTTTCAAGAAACAGCCGAGACTGTCGTACAAATACCCCTTGGCACCTGCGTGCCCGTTCTCAGTCACCGACTGGCCCTCGACTCTTTTGATATCGTGGGAGTGCATTGTCTGTTCGGCTGTATCAAACGGGCACTGTTCAGCGTACGCGCGCTCTATTTGAGCCATAAAATGAGAATCAAACCGATCATGCATCATATCTATAACCTCTCGGCTCAGCCTCATGGGCTCTTCTTCCTCTTCATTGTCCCAGTCGTCAACATGAGGTACGTAAAACCAAGGATCTTCCACCTCAAATGTCTGCACCATCAAAGGACCGACCGCTTTGTAATCTCCCATGTTTTCAAGTGGTTCTACAGTAGTATTTTTGGAGCTTTCTTTGTCAGAGTCCTCCAAGTAGTTTGTGCTCGACGCTTTGTCTAGCAGCATTCTCTGTTTCAAGTTCTTCCTCAACTTCTCCGCCAACTCCAATTTTCTGGACGATGTTGCGCCCCGTAGTAAGCTAAACTGGTCTCTCATTTCGTCTGCTTCTTCATCATCATCAAGTGATGATCCACTTGTAATTGTAGCAGGCTCCCTCATGCGTGGATACAGCCTTGCCACTTTCGAAGTGAGAGCATCCTGCTGAGCTTGTGCAACGGCATTACGTACATGCTTAGCCTGTTGTTCTTGTACACTGACTGTACTGAGCGCAGTTGGCGGAACTTTTTTACCTCCACTTGACACTTTATGTCTGTTCTTGCTGGAGTTATCATGCTTCGAGCTGGTGCTGGACAAAGAAGGCAGCCCTGCTTTTGCTCTTTTTGATTTAGGTTTGACTCCAGACACCGATTTTGTGCTCAAATTTCCAGTCAGTGGTAGTTGACTGGGTATTTCTATTTTGGTCACCTTTGACTTTGTGCCACCCAAGACCCCTGTTGGTGTGGTCTGAGTCTGAGGCTGTTGCAAACTGGCATTTGTCTGTTTCTTACCCTTGCTTGGTTTCTTCTTAGAAGCAATTGTAGCTGACACCTGTGTAGACGGTGTTATGAACGTCAACGGCGTGGATCCATTTTCAGTGCTTGTACCATGAGGTAGAGGAGCCATTTCCAACGTAACGGTTTTGCCATACTTTTTGGTTGTTCCCCTCTGAGCTGTAATTGTTCCTGGTGCAGGCATCTTTTTGGGCACAATCGGCCTACTTAAAAACGTGGGCTCGGGGGTTCTTACAAAACCCGACAGCGGTGACATTTGATTTTTTCTCAAAGAAATTGGCAATGGAATCGAGACGGGTGATGGAAAAGAAGGTGCTGATAACACGCCTGGTCTGAATCTAGCTGATTCCGGTTTGAGTAGCGACTTGGGTGAAATAGGCTTGTTCCTGTGAAAACCACCAAATTTACTGGTTTTTTGAAACTGATTAGGAGGTAGTGAATTGGATTTTACAGTAGCTGCGGGTGCAATATGCTGTGGAGGCCTTGGGGCTGGCCGTTTTGGTAAGCTGATAGGGGTTCTAGATTGAGTTTGTTTGTTTGTAGTTATTCTTGCAATTGGGCGCGTTACGTTATGTTCAGGCGCTCTCTGAGAGGGCAAAACTATTTTTGGCGCTATTTGATTCTGCTGTCTTGAAACTGGCGATGAAGCAATTGGAACCAAGCCTGCGGCTTCTCTAGCTTTGAGAGTCGGAGTTCTTTTGCGCGGACCTAGTTTGTATAATTGATTTGGACTCAAGTCAATTGCTTGGTCTTTGTGGTTATTTATATCCTGAGTGACAGAAGCAAATGCTGGAGTAGCGTTCTTGCATCTCTGAGCCGGACTACTAGTTGTACTATCTCTGCCATTTTTAGTGGTGGTTGTCTTGCGTGGGGTTGAATCCTGTGCTTCAAGACTCAAGTCAGGTGTCAACAAGGGCGGGGGCTTTAACCGCAATTCCTTGCAGTTATCTTGGTCTGGGGAGTTGAGACCTGTCTTTGGGCTGGTTGACGCTGCTCTCTTTTTACGAGGGGCTTTCTTCTTGACAGTCTTTGAGCAATCATGAAAAGAATCAGATAATTGATCATTTAAAACAGCTGGAGCTGAATTTGAATTGTTGACTAGGGGTTTAGCCTTTGTCTCTGAAGGAGTTTGGAGTGTCTTGTTTGCTTGATTGTCCATAGTATATTGCCTACTTGACAAAGACTGAGACGCCCTGTTCTTAGACTTTGGACCGTGTCTAGACATCTACCAAGTAATTATCCAACATTAGCAAAAGCAGGTGGTTTTTGATAATTATAAACAAAAAGAAGCAGGATGTGATTGAATCGTAGAAGATGAACACCCTATGACACACAACTCGAGTAATGCATTGGCACATCATCTCAATGATTTTACTTTTATGTATACAAAAACATTTAAGGATCTTGAACAATATCAAATAAAACAAATATTATAAAATAAATAAAAAGATTTTCTGTTGAAGAAAAGCCGAAAAATTCCAAATCAAATCTATATATACTTTTGTTGAATATAAAAATAAATAATTAAATTAAAAGGTGGATTGTGTCACAAACCACAACTTATTTTAAGCCAATCACATTTTAGCGAGAATCATCACAACATCATAATCCTTGCAACGTAGCTTCACATCAACAACAGGCAGTCAGAACAGAGCAGAGGAGAGCTATGCTACTAGTTGTTCCGGGGCAATGGTGGCAGCGGAATGTTGGGAGGAGGTCCAGAAGGACCCCATCCACGGCGGACAGGAGGAGGCGAGTGGGGAGGAGTTGGAAGTCCGAGAAGGTGGTTGGTAGGACCCTTGGCTAGTGTATCAGTTTGATTCTCAAAACAAAGTCATTCAGACAACGTAAACTTACAGTTATTGTATAAATCGACATGACGCTTTGCCAACTGTGGATGTAAGTTTGATGGGCAATCGATGTTGATTAAAAATTAAAACCTAGTGGGTGTTGCATCAAGATAGAGCCTAGGACTCGACTTATATAAGAGCAGCTCTACGTTCTTTACGTCTCCAGTTTCTGTACCAAAGCTAATGGATTCATACGAGGATAAACCCTGCCATGACCGTAATTAGGGTGCGTGGCATAGTACCAAGTTGCAGTTGACGACGTCAGTGAGCCGGTGTCAAACGATGGATAAGACCAGTCAGGAAACACCCGTTCAAACTGTGCCCAAGTTACCGTTTTAAGCTCTGGCTTAAAACTGGTCTGGCGGCCAAACATTTGCACCAGTTTGTACGGCGTAATCTTGTGCTCACGAATGCGACTAAGCAGCGTGTCGATGTTGGGATAGTTGACAAAGTCCCAAACAAGTTTGTGAAACCGTTCAACTACTGTTTTCTCAACACAAATAGTAGTGCCATTGGGATTGACGCAAAGGTTGACAACCGAGCCAGCGGTGCCAGCCAGGCCAGCTGGTCTCAGAAATTCAGCCAGGCTGCTGTACTGATTCTTTTCACCAGTAGCTTTAACTATTGCCAAATCAACTTTGAACACTTCAAAGCAGCCACGATTGGCCTTGAGCGGATCAAAGAACTCCGACAAATCTCCATAGTATTCGTCCGACTCAACACTTGACAAGGAGTTGCACAATGAATTAAGACTGCAACTGCTCGAACTTCCAGCGCTTTTACACTTTTTAGCCTTGTACTCCAGTACCGCGTTGCACACGGGCGAATGTGCTATTTTTTCCTGCGACGCCAATCTTGGTGTGATAGATGCGCTTCCAGCCGCCCATTCCTTGGAAGGTTTCAAAGTATAGCTTTCACATGTACAAGGGACATCAGCCAGGGTTGCCAGGTCCAAGATGACCAATTCTTCCTTGTCAACCTTTTCCAGAATCTCTTTCTCCAATGCTAGCTGGTTACGGATCTTGCGCAGTTCTTGACCTGGGTTTGGAAACTTATGAACAGAACCCTTCTCCAGCAACATCTTGTACCTTTTTTTGGGTTTTCTATTTTATTTTTGCAATCACGCGCGCGCTGGTTTTAATTATTATGAGTTTTGCTTGATTTCATGGATTGAAAAACACCAAAGTGTTTAGCAAGCCATCGTTGAACAATTTTGACTCTTTGAAACTGGGATAAGTGTATGATGGGGAAGAGAGGTGAATGTGAAGAGACAAATCATCCTGGTTCCACGGACATGGACCAGTATATATATATATATATATTTCAACAATCTTCATAATCAAGATAATGCCAATATCTTGGAGCATTACCTGTGGAAAGTGATGGCTTTGATGGATCTTAAACATCCGATTTAACTATTTGATCAGAATTCATTTCAGTGCTACTACGACATGTTTGTGGCCACTCCCCACGTGGATAAAAGATAAGATAGGCATTTGCTAAAAAGTGTGCAAGAGGTGAATGGACTATCACTATTGTTGTTTGTTGTATTGGCAAAGGATTGAGGAGATGGAGTTGTAATTTAATGGTGGGTTCAAAAGGATTTGTTCAAGGTGCGATAGAGATTTGCTACACCACTATTGCAAATTGGCAATGAAATCAATAACGTTGGAGATAATTGATATATGAATTCAAGAGTGTTTGAAATCTGGTATTGAGTTGTCGATCACCTTTCTAGGGCTATTTGAAGTAGGCTGTTACAATCATTCCTAATTGTGAATCAAAGCTCACAATTCAAGAGCTTTTCACTTTCTAATTAGATTTAAAAGTATCAGATATTGAAGCAAACCCTATTATTTTTGAGGTTTGTTTTGTCTTGTCGTGTTTAACTGGGTTTGTTCTTAAACATTGGACCAAGGAAGATTGAGGGTCTTGTACAAGTTTAATAAAACCCTCAGAATCTCAGGGTATCCTTTGACTATCCATAAAAGCGTTGATGATCTTTTGTTTTCCATTCAATAATCTATTCAAAAGTTCAAAGCAATAATACCGTGTATTCTGTTATAACATTGAAGATTATACTCAATGGGAAAGTTGATGTCCTAGTATGGGAGGATTTGATTAGAGTTTGTAACTCACTCTCCCATTTAGTCCACATAGTAGGTCTCCACTCCCCAATAGTACAACTACACTCAAGAATCCAGCTTTCTGATACGCTAGTAAAGAATACAATTCAGGGCATAGAATCTATTGAGACTCCTAACAGTCAATCATTGAAAGTTACAAAAGTAGGTAATAGCTGGGAACTCGATGCATTCAAAGTGTTGGATAAAAGAGAAACAGGGTAACCAAGAATAGATAATATTCAAAGTTTCTTGGTTCAGGTGTTACTTTTCTCCTCACCTTCACATATATTTCGACTGGTGCACATATAACTTGTGCGCTCCGTTTGACATTCTCATTGAATATCTTGCTCGCTTCTAGCCTATCTGCTTATATCTCGTTACAGTACTAACTACTGTTTACTACAGTCTTACATATAGAGATCTAAAGCCATATAATCACATTACTGTGCTCGTGTACAAATCTTGAGTACCCGATCCAGCGAACACAAAGTACTGGATGGTAACGGTCTCCCATTTCGCATTCCATCATTTTAGCGTTTTAAACATTGTGGCAGTAGCACATATGACAGACCGTTTGAAGGGACCACCCAACCGTTATATCTAACGTCCTGCATATCCATTTATAGTATCTAGCTATCATTACTATCTGTTTTATTTTGTCTCTTCCACTAGATTTAGACTTGTACTATGTTCAAGCTCAATCCGCTGTCCAACTGACTTCCATCAACCAGATTTATTGGACAAGAAAGACTGGTTCAAAAAGCGATCATCAATTCTAACATGTTATGCTTTTCATTGGTTTTGGTCAAATGTTCAATTTCTTTTAGCATTCTAAGTATAATAACGACTTAAAGCAAAACCAAACGAGTCCAAGTCGCAGTTCTCAAGTCCAAGCCGACGATCGACAAAACCCCAGTCATTGATTACTCTATAGTAATTAGCCGACGACCCATAAATAAACAGTAAAATCGGGATATCAACCATCTTTCGTATTTCTTTCTATACGAGTAAACTTATGATTAATTATTTACCTGTATATATACAAGTAGAGTATAGGCTTGGATCGATCAGGTTAATTAAATTGCCTTGGCCCATGGGCTTATATATTGCTGTGAACGGAGGCTAATTGAACTGATTGTGGAATCTATTCCGCTCTTTTTGTTTTACTCTCACATTTTACACAATAATTAAATATGGCTATTTGCTTACAAGTTTATAATCGGCCTAGACCTCCAAGGTTGACCTTTTGTGCTATAGTAGTTCGATATATTAATTGGGGGTCGCTGATCTTCATGTTGTGTGGGGTTCTTAAGGTCTTGGGTCTTCTTGGGGTTCTCGCATTTTATTTGATTTCAAAACCTGCACAGTCCCGACTTTGCATGTGCTCACCTTCAAATAGTTATACGGAAACCCTAGTTAGCATCCTAACAGAGCATTACCCTTTTGCAAAGAATATATTCAATTGCACTAGGCATATATAGGTCACAGGCTCAAAGTTGAGGACAAGAGGGCGGGCGGCGGTGTAGATGGCCACAAGAAGTGTAGGGCCTACGGCCCACGGCTCGGAATGGGTCTTGTCTTGCTCTTCTTTGGTTAACTGTGTGAATACCAGAAGCGAGAAGTAGTAATTACGTACGCCAATAATATTTCTTTGGTTTAATATCATGACGAATTCGAATATTCATATTTTGCTGATTACGCTACTTCTTACGATGATTATTATCATGAGGGCAGAACGAATTTCCTCAACTTTAAAACAAAAATAATTAAAGGCTCTGTATACCTGAATTCAGCACCATCCCCGCAGTTCAGACAATATTATTCTGTAGGCGTTAACCTTACTTACCACTTATTTATGTGTGGCATGGTCGGTTGCCCCGGATTTTGGGATTTGACCTTAATGTATATACGAGAAATTGAAAACAGCGATAATGAATTCAATTGACGGTACTCTCCTTCATATGATGGAAACTCAAAAAACACAAACAACAAAGCTTCTTCTTCTTCTTCTCTCTTATCATATAGTGAACAGGCAGTGCTTTGTATTGGCCAGATAAGAATCACACATGTCCAGATTTAAAACCTTGTTTCTTTTAAGCTTCTTTGTAATAAAGAAAGACCTATTATGTCTGGTCCGGCCTGCTTTGTTCGAGGGACCCAAGGACTAGCTGGTCTGGGCGTAATGATAAATGAGCCATGTGCTGACAGATATTGATAGAATCTGGTTTTGTGTTTTAACTTTCAAGTTTAAAAAAAAATGCTTTTAAAAGTAAAGTTATACAAATGCAAAATGATCTATTCCGTAGCCTATAGGTTTCTTTCTATTCCAAAACCTTCTTCAATCTGAACCCATCAGCCTCTTCCAGCCAGTCGTCAATCTTGAGCTCGCGCTGGTCAGCTCAAGCCTACTCCAAATTGGCTTTCACAAAATTTACAATTCCAAGCGTCGACACAGCATTGTTCAAGCTATCGCCACGCACTGATGCACCCACAAATACAGGTCTTGACAGTTTCTTGGCGAGCAGTAGAGACAGGCGTGAGGCAAACTCGATGGTTGAGTCTTGGGCAAAGAGGGTAGTTGAAACGACAGGATCTTTTGGTTTCCCCTATAACGAGATTAGTACGTAGAATTGCTATTGCCCATTTGAAATTGGAACAGGCTGTTTGTCATCCAATGATAGTAAAAAAAAAACTTACAGTAGGAATAGAGTAGACTAGGCTTCCCATCGGACACCCTTGGCTCTGAGCTGAATTGGATACAAAAAGAGTCACACACTCTGATGACGTTGACTTAGGCGTTGATGTTTGGGGTTGGTCCATGTGGTCACCGTTGCTGGAAGGAACAGTCAAGTGGCAGTATAGATCGGAGGACCCGATCAACTGGTGAGTTATGACTTTAACGGGCATACTGCTGTGTTTGCTATTGTTGTATAGTTGTGGCTGAAGATTGGTTGCTGTAATAAAAGCTGGAGGTTGGTTGCTAGTGCTGTGTGATTGAAGGAATAAATGTGCCGAAATCCGATTTCCGTATTACTTCACATCAAATCGTGGAGAGAAACGTAGTCCTGCAGGGAAAAGGAGGAGACTGAGAGCAAGGTACTTTGAGCAGGAACGAACAGATCAGGTGGCTTTGACTATTATTTTTTTTATTTATTTTTTTACTATGTTTATATTATTAATTAATTAGGTAGTTAAATTGAACATATGTAATATTTATTGTACACCATTGATCGTCTAAAACTCTACAATGAGATTATAACGTGAGGTTTCTTATCGTGGTTGACGGTCATGATCTTTACATACCATGATTACTATGACAAGCCTAGATCATTTTTTTGTTTGATTTTTGGGCTGGTTTAAAAGCGGTGGTAGTGCAAAGGAATAAAGACTGAAATAGGGTAACTTTTAGTTGATCAGATCCAGCCTTGCCACGTTGTGTCATACAGAAAGTAAACAATGACGTCATGTACCTGTGTGTGCTGTGCATGCTGCCTGGTGCTTTTGTGTGCTGCTGCTGCTGATGATGCTATATAGGCATATATCTTTAAATATGGATCGTCGTCGACAATGCCTGATGTTCCAAGTGCGCACGTGAAAACTATAAAACCATAATTTAGAGCCTCTAGAATGACACATTGGTATGTGTTTGTTGTTGTCCAAGCAACTCTTTGTAACAGAATCAGGGATAGGGTTATTCCTATAACGGTAGTTTATCCTACAGGTCAAACTTTAATTTGTCAGTTAGTTTCGATCAAAATGTGGGGAAAAAAGAAATTTAATTGATTTGTACTGACAAACATGTTATGTCATCTTAGTGGTCAATATTCATACACAATCCCAAAGCTAATACATACACCACATACACCATGTTGTTTGATATAAATATTTAAAACATCCCTCCCTCCTCCGACTTTGTACCTCCTTCGTCCGTCTTCTCTTTTCTCTTTTCACTTCACTAGAGTCTCTTCTATCATCAAATCACAAAGTGATTCCCTTAACGAACCCTTCTCATCTGCATCCTTATCCATCTTTCTATATATCATCAACCACAGTCAAAGATGTGCTATCAAGTCGCAAAGTACTTTCTCTGTGGCCATCGTGCTTCAGTCAACGTCATGTACTGCAACCACGCAAAGTTCTCCGGTTCTGTCTGCCACAAGCCACCATTAAAGCCCATTCCTAACCAGCCTATTCACTCATCGTGTAACGACTGCTCAACTCACGCGCATTTCTCTCATACTCAGCATCAAGCACCGTTTGTTCCTCTGCATTGAACACACTCCTCGCTAGTCCCCTCTGCCTTTATCGTTCGCCGCCCATCGCTTGAGTGAACCCAGCGTGGTGTGCTGGCCTAACCCTGTTTGGGATACTTAAGTCACAGGACTTGTCGCCTTTTTTTTTTTTTTTTTTTTTTTTTTTTTGTTGCACAAGA
>JAJMHO010000128.1:0-50570 GCA_030566085.1 Geotrichum histeridarum
CCTATTGACTAGTAGAGTACTACATCATACTATGTGTTCATAATAAGTTGATAAGACATTGATCTGGCCGGGTTCTAATTGAAAACTTGTATACTTGACATTGCTTCTAAGAGCATCAAAAATTATAATTATTTATTGTGAGATTCACTGCATTCTATAAATGCTATGGCTTAATCTTAGTTTCTAGGACAATGTTGATGTTCCATTGATGGTCTGAAATCAAGGCAGCAGAATTGCCTTGCACAGCCGTACCATGTACTGAAACCTTAACTTTATTTAAGACCAATGAGACAAGCTATTTTAGTCGAGGCGATCAACAAGTATTTAAGACATTGCTTTTGCTATTTCTGTTTCCTTTCATGATTAAATAGCAGCTGTCAGAAAATAATAGTCGACAATTTTGCGGTTGTATACAAACGAGCATGCTAAGGTTTTAGGCTATATGGTCGTTATTCACGTTTTCTTATCCTACTCTAATAATTATTTCAAGTACAGCAAAAAATATTATCAATTCTAAAAAGAAAAAAGGTATTTCAATAAAATAATTATCAATTAGTCAAGAAAAGTCAGCTCATTGATCAATGTGCGTAACTTTTATCATATTTTGATTCCTTCATTCTCTACAAATGTCTTTCAGATATTGTCAAACCTCCAGACAATACTAGACACCGAAATATTGATCTCTACAATATTGTTGATTCAAAGTAGAAGGTGACATCAAGACTATGTTTTAATATGCTTGTAAAGCTATTGAGGCCGCATTCATTGGAATGAGGCGAGTGACTGTTGAACTCTATACCCAGTTAATTTAGGTGCAGTAGCAGGCAGAGAAACACAACTATAGTAGTGATAAATAATAAATCTGAATGTCTATTCACGAAGGAAAAATAAGGTTCAATAATGTTGTCTATCATTCCACCCACTGTAATTAAACTCACTTTCAATAGTATGAAGTTCTGCTTCTGTGATCTTTTCATACAGTCATTATATTCACTTTTAAGTGATCTTTCTAAGCCAATGGATTTCTTTACAAAAGCGTGGCTGCATCTAGGAAAGGACAGTTTAGACTATCTGCAATATTAAATCCTAATGCTCAAAGCCACTGTCTCTCTCTCTCTCTACCACTGAAATCTGTTCTACAATTATTAATTGATCCACCTCCTAGTTGTATAAGACACTATGACATCAATACTCTTAGCGACAACATTGTCTGCATATCCAGCATGCCAAAGTTCACGCTTATCTGCATGTCTAAGGTGCAGCGTCTATTAAGTAGCTATTTGCGCCTCAATGTCCCTTTTAGTAAAAAAGTTAATCAATTACTTTCTCATTTATTACGTAGTTAAAATTAGCCGGGAACCTTTTTTAAAGAAGACTACATTTTAAAATATGATATGGTTGTCCAGACACGAGCTCACTTAACTCAATTCACAAAAATATCTGCCATTCTATTTATACACCCTGTTATTATGTTAACCTTGATTTTATACTTTTTTATATATTCCCACGTACCCAGTACTGCGGAGAACAGGCAATTGTTGTTGGTGGAACGCACATGTGTCCATGTCTTATACTAGTACTAGTCCCACTCATACACAACGCCAGCCAATATATATAGAATGAATGCGCGAGAATTACGTGAAAATATGAATGATCGCCATGTACGCGGTGAGTTAGAGTTTTGGATCTTGTAAACATTGCCCTGGGGGTGGCAGACCTCAGTGGCTACGTTCAACCATCAATTATTTAATGTCCATATGATCACCAATTCACAGTGCCGCCAAGCTATAAGCACAAAAACCTTCATTCAAAGCCTTGGTTTAAAAGCAATATTTGAGCTTTGTGATTTCATGCACACCTGGTGACATCTCCCACTACGGACAGTGCAGTTCAAGATATCTCAAATCCCATTTGCCAAAATTAGACTGAATACATGCAGCACTCCCATTGGTTACAACAATTATAGCAAATCAACATTTTTTTTGTCGAAAGTCAGGACATGAATCACAACAGGAACCGATAACCGCACGCGCACTACTTCGGTGATGATGCTTTTTATAGAGTCGGTCATTTCTTCAAGCCCGTTTTTTTATGAATGACATTTCTATATATAGACTGTAGTATTATTTAATATTAGGCTTAACCGGCTAGATTGCCATGGATCTGGGGCTTTGAATCGCCAATATACAGCGATCCTGAACTGCAATAAACCCGAATACTCTCAATTCATTAATTCTTGAATCTGGCACAGAAGCTTCAATTCTCTATTTGCCTGCCAACTTCATTCGAACTGATGAGGAGACTTGGCTCTTTACAATGTATGAGAAGACCAACTTACCATCAGTCTCTAGTGACTTGAAACGTCAAACACTGGTTCGTTTATATGCTTAACCAAAGATTGAAATATCCAGACAGGCTAAAAGCTGGATGAAACGCGGCCGCATCAAAGACACTTTGATTTCTGGGATTGGGGTTCCAGCTCTTTGGGGTTGATCTACGTAGTTGAGTACGAAGAATTCCAGATAAGCAAGTACATGAGTTTATATCCATGACTCGAAAGTCTGGTTTCTTGAGTTATATAGTCAAGTCTAGTCCAGTCTTTAGTCGTTCATCTGATGGTCCTGCCTTTATGGATATGTCTCCATATATAGATGTTCACAGTGTGCCTGGCAGGTCCGCTTCAACTGTAAAGTAAATAGTTGTCAATGACGGTACTTGTTGGTCTTTGTGGATCAGCCCAACTTCTTCTTGCCCATAAATTAGTTTACTGGTATCAAACGTCTAGCTGTTAGTTCTACCCAATCTAGAGATTAGCGCTATCAGGTCAAGAACGTCAGCCAGTTCATCTTAGAAAGACCTCATACTGCAAACCTTCAAAAGCCATATCGACACACCACATCATAATTATAGCCTCTCAAAAGGAAGTCTATTAATTTCAGTCTAAAATGTAACTTTTTGAATCTATAAATAAATAAATATATACAAACTGATCTGATCGCAACTCAACCCACCAAATAGTCTATGCCTTGGCCATCAAAAACCCAAACACTTTACCTCGTAGCGTCTTTGTTTCAGCCGCCTCTTCAAACATGGGCTCGTAGTCCAGTTCAAACTGATCCAGAATCTTGTACCCATACTCTTGTTGAGCCAGCGTGAAAAACGCCATGTCCTTATCAAAGAGATGAGGCCGGTGCGGCGAAAACACAACCAGAACCCTTCCAGCATCGCCAGGGGTCAGCGCTAAATCGCACGTTGTTAAAAGTTTGTGGTGTTCGGTGTGGTTAAACACAACGTCTGAGAGTATCACCAAATCAAACTTTGAATTCCCGTCGACTTGTGGTCGTGGTAAGCACTCCAGTAATGGACTCACGTCGTCTCCCCAGATATACCCTCGCACCGACAACCTTTCAGCCGCCTCTTTTGGCAGGCCTGCTTCTGTGCGGTTCACCTCCAAATTCTTCAACAAGTCCGGATCCGGGTAGTCTGTAACCACCACATGCCTCGCACTCAACGCCGCAACCAGCGCCGGCAATCCTGCGCCCGCGCCCAGCTCCAGCACCGTACGCCCTGCGACCAGGTCAGATCGGTGCTGGTCGAGGTAGTCGGTGGTGGCCTTGGCAGCGTTGTAGAGGAGGTGGCCCCACAGCGGCGAGGACCCGACGAGGTGGGGTGTGAGGACGGAGGGCTCGCCGGGGCGGACGTACTGGGCGGAGCGGTGGAATAAGTCGGTGGTGGGGGGTGGTGGGGGAGGGTTGAAGTCAGTGGGCTCTTGGAAGAGAGTGTCGACGTAGACGTCGTCGTTGTCGTCGTTGGCGAGATCCGACATCTTTTTGTTTTTGCTAATTTCGGGCTGGCCGGTAATACGTCTGATAACGAAAATGTGGCTTGCGCTTGCAAAATTTCACAGGTCGATTATAATTAGTAGTAATAGTATGGTTATAAGGGATGTAAGCTCAGATTAAACTTTTTTTTTGAAGGACTAATTAGATAAGCGGGATAGATTTGTGCTATTAGGTGCTAATCATATCATTCCTCAAGGTGGATCATTCAAGAGAGATTACACGAATCTAAGACAGCGGCAGCAGCAGAAAAGGAGTATATCAATTATAATCTTTTTAGTTCGTTTTTATTTTATTTTTATTTTTTATTTTCAACCTTCTTCTCCTTCTTTTTTTATCTACTTCTGTTCTCCCTTGTTTCATACCATTTGTCCTGTGGTTCTAGCGCTACTCCTAGAATTCCTCCCCTGTTTCTGTAGATAGGACTATATCATGACCTTCAGTCTGGCAACCACCTTCGGTACCATCAAACAAGCCTGCGGCTCCATCAAACTCGAAAACAAAGGCGCTGTCGCACGCGACCACCTCGCCAACGAGCGCACATTCCTCGCCTGGCTCCGTACCTCCCTCGCCTTCGCCAGCATTGGCGTTGCCATCACCCAGTTCTTCCGTCTGCAAGGCAGCACCAACACGCAGAACCTGATTGCCCTGGCCACGCAATCGCAGGGCGATCTCAAGGCATCTGGCTTTTTAGTAGCAGGGAATGCGGACCCCCTGGTCTACCTGCAGCGCCTCGCCAAACAAGACGAGAAGCTGACCAAGTTCAGCACGATCCTGGGCGGCTGGTTCATTGCGACGGGGGTGGTTGTGATATTGTTTGGGCTGTGGCGCTATTTTCTGTCGCAGCACTACTTGCAGCTGGGAAAGTTCCCGGCGAGCCGGCTGTCGGTGACGGTCACATTTGTCGTCACGTTTGCAGTAAGTGTGGCTTGAATATTATTATTATTATCGTGGGGAGAGATGACCCTCGCTAACCTTATGATTATAGTTGATCATCACTAGTTTTATAGTGATCATGTGTACGACCCCGTGAAGGCGCACTCAGAGACACTGAGAGACAGACATTTTGGCATTTTTTTTTTTAATACTTAGAAGGCATGTAATGAACCCGTTAATGAATGAACAATCTTGTGAATGAAATCAAGAAGAGTTTTTGTGATCCAAGTATTTAACTTGGATTGAATTTATTGCGTTTGCGGAGATTCGAACCAGAGTGGGGGATAACGGGGATGTGACTGAAGTGGCATCATTTGATTGTAATCTCAAGCAACACCTTCAAGAGGCTCAGCTACAGACCACGTCAAGCTTTAGAGATAACTAAGCAAATGATGTAGATAATAGATGGTTCAACAGTTCAATTATTTGTAGTTTTTATTCTATTATGTCCAGTCTATGTCATCTCATCACTTCATGCTTCTAGAACGATATCATCCCAAGTGTTCTATGAAGGTAAAGTCTATGGAACATGTTGACTACCAGTCACAGTTAGGGTTTTAGGGCTTTCTTTGTCCTAAAGTAGAAATACTTTAAACCTAACAATTCACGTGATAGACTCACTTTTAGTATAACGTAATCTTGGTATGCAATATTACAAATGCATATATTACCTAATATTTGTGTGTACCATTACATTAGCAATCTGTATAGCATTTGTCATCCACTCATTGATTTTTCACTGCTTTTTTTCCTTTTCGCATACTTCCTCTCCCTTCCCTTTCCTCTGTTTTTCTTTCCACACGTATCGAACGACAACTACATCACAATGGTATGTACCAAACTGCTTTCTATTCGACGATATAAACAGATCAAACGATGCTGCTGTTATTTTGAATGATATTCTCACCAAGATTGGAATGCTGACTGAAATCAACAGGGAAAAGTTCACGGATCTCTCGCTCGTGCCGGTAAGGTCAAGTCTCAGACTCCTAAGGTTGACAAGGAGGAGAAGAAGAAGCAGCCCAAGGGCCGTGCTAAGAAGAGACTTCTATACACCAGTAAGTATTCTGATGGACAGTTATGTGGAATAGTAGAGGCTAACATCTGTGAAAAGAGCGCTTTGTCAACGTCACTCTGACCAACGGAAAGAGAAGATCCAACCCTGGTCCTGGAACCGCTGCTGCCTAAGCGTGGTTGAGAGATTGACCTTTGGATTTAGAATGAAATAAAAAAAAAGGGGTTGAAAAGCTCGCGGTATATATTAAATGTACGGTTTTCTGAAATACTAAGACCATCTGTTCGACTTTTTGATTGCAATGTAGAGGCTGTTCTGATGCTTAGATGTTTGATTGTAGGCTGTAGCTGAGAAAATGTGTCTCATAGTCCCAACACGGTTTTTATTGCAGGCAGGCACACACACCACACAAAATAATTATCTCATATCTAACAATAATACAGAACAGAAAACGAGTTCTTCCAAGACTAGTCTGCCCTCGCAGTCCCATGCGTTCTGCTTCATTCGTGATCTAGACAATCGCTTTCTTTTTGGCTTTCAATTAATAATATCTCTCACGAATTGATCACAGAAGTACAACGCGCGCGTGGATTGGCAGAAAAAAAAAAATATTGAGACGAGAGAATGATCACCGACTCGGAGGCAGCCCAGGTCCAAGCTGCCCTCACCGCTCTCCTGGACACAAACGCGCCGCTAGGGGTCCTCTACACGCAGTTCTTGAAAACGAAATGGGTCGCTGCTCAATTGAGTACCGACAAGGCCATTACTGGTAGTGGGAGGTTCTTGGTGGCAAGCGCGGTACACTGTGTGCTGGACACCGTCGACCAGAAGGAATCAGCTGAGCGGCGCAGAAAAGAGGGTGCTGACCAGGAGAACAAGGGTTTGCAGCAGCCTGGGTTTACAGCAACGTCTACAGACCCGCCGACAGAATCAGAGTCTGGAAAGGAAGAAAGCTGGATTGAACTGAGAGTCGTGTCAGAGTATATCCTGGCGAGGCTGTATAGGGACGTGCCGCTCGAGTTGAATCCGTTCTTGGTCCATTTTGTGAGGGTGTACGTTCAGCAACCTAGCACCGTACACCATGGAAGCAGTGGGAGTAGGGGCAGGGCAAGTATACGGTACCTGCTTCACCGACTGCTCAGCACCGACAGCAAGGACAGTGCCGCGGGCTTGTCAAGCCTGCCCGTGTCTTCAGTCGTCACGCTCTGCGCTGACACCAGTCTAGACTTGTACGGGAACGTGATTGGCGATAACACGCGCAAACAGAAACAAATCAGCAGCGG
The DNA here is from genome assembly GCA_030566085.1 of Geotrichum histeridarum. Taxonomy (NCBI): domain Eukaryota; kingdom Fungi; phylum Ascomycota; class Dipodascomycetes; order Dipodascales; family Dipodascaceae; genus Geotrichum; species Geotrichum histeridarum. The sequence continues at coordinate 7,074 of JAJMHO010000128.1, forward strand.
CAACAGCAGCAACGGCAGCAACGGCTCTGAGCAGGAAGCAGGCAGGTACGACGACAGTTACCTAGCCGGGTTCTCCAGATCGTGGCTGACACAGGTCTTGCAGCAGCAGCAAGGACTGGACTATACAGACGTGCTGACGGCGTTGCGACCGGCTCTGGAATGTGGCCCTGTCGAGGTGCTGGCGCGCGTGAGTGGGGTGCTGGGCGATGCAGCCTTGCTGAGTCTTGACTTTGACGACGGCGATGACCATGACCAACTGAGCCAAGGACACCTAAAAGAGACGGACACAGAGAATCAGAAAAAACAGAAAGACGTGTTTTACTTTGAGGGCCAGCCAGGTACAACTGCGCAACGGCTAAGAGCGTTAGAGACCGAGGGCGGCGTGCTCATGGACGTGTTTGCGAATGCGTTTTATGCTCCTGGGGGCACTGCTGCAAGTAGAGCAGCGTACCAGACTCAGTTTGATGCGTTGGTGTCCCGACCTGAGTTTACATCGTTACAAGCCCAGCTTCTTCTCAGACTATGGAAGACCTTGCTCCAAGCGCCGTCTGACCCTTCTGTCGCCACTAATGCTTCTAATAACGGTGGGGTGGCAGCAGCAGCAGAGGACGTGAGAGATGCGCTTCTGGATTCGGTGTGCACACGTCTAAGCCCGCATCGGATTACAAACCAGACAGCTGATTTCGTGTACCAAATGGTCATGCTGGCTCATTCACATGACCTTGCCCAGTCCAACACTTCTGGTTCAATTGCGAGCAGACTTGTGTACGGGTCTGTTTTCAGGTGGCTCGAAGCCGCTTCTGCATCTGCATCTGCTTCTTCTACTTCTATCACTGGATCAGGCAGCAGCAGCATGCTTGATCCTGACCTTGCTCTAAACTTGAACCTGAACCTTGGGATGAGCGATTCTTCACCTTTTGCCTCACAATTGACAGGTTCTTCCATCCCAACCACCAACAACAACAATAACAACGCCCAAGTGAACGCACAAGTCCGGCTTATTTGTCTTGTTCTTAAATCGCTCAAACTGAACCATGTCTTGGAACCAAGCGAGGAGTATGTGGTGCTGTATGGGCAGCTTTTGCCGTATGTGAGCGGGGTGGCCGAAGCGAGGGAATTGTGTTTTCCGGGGGGCTTTGAGAGTGGTGGTAGCAGTGGCAGTGGAAGTGGGGTGGGCGAGAGTAATGGACACAGAATGGGCGGTGGCGGCATGACAAGTAATGGTGTACGGGGTAGTCGGGGTGGGTGATTTTAAAAAATCTCAAGCACTGCACGGCGTGTACGAGAGGATATTTATTTATTTCTTTTTTATTTAATTTTAATTTTTATTATTAGTATTTATTTTTTTTCAAAATTGTTACATGGACTTGAGTTGAAGTTTAGAGGAACAAAGTGTCGATATTGCTTTGCTTAACTTTGATCTGGCTCACTCAGCATTAAATTCCAATCCACACCACACCAGCCTTTGCACCTTTTAAGTATTTTAAAAATGTTTAATTTCTTGCCTTCATTGAAATTGAAATGTCCAATTTTTTTCTCTCTTTTAATATCATTGTTTAATGCTAGTTGTTGAGTTGGTTGAGTTTGGTCGTAGCTGGTCTTTTTTTTTGAATTTCTAGTTTTGTCAACCGTCACAAACTCATTTACAATAGTAAAACGCCTTGGATTACCTTTTTTTTTATATTCAAAGCCCGCCGCGCCCACGAGGCTCTAAACATAATTATGACATAACCTTTTTTTTTCTATTTCTGGACTATTCTAACTATATCCTATGCAATTTTTTTTTATTCCATCTTTTCCATTAATAGAAATATTATGATAACCGGGCCCTTCTAAGAATTCTAAGAAAATTTCAAAGAGCTACTACTTTGCTCCTGACATAGGCACAGTCACAGTTGTATAACCTTTTGTTTTCACATTCCCTACTGTTCCTGAAATTGATCCCAACCCAATCTCTCCGGCAGGCGGGACTGCAACTGTGCTATAAAACGGCTTGAAAATTTGCGTAAACGGGGAGAGCGTGACGGTAACGGCGCCGTTGGCAAGGGTACCGGTTGCCCAGACTGAGGTTGGGAAAGGGCCTTGGCCTTTATCAAGAGAAAGTAAGGGTTAGTAGAGACTCAATGGGGTTTAAAAGAAAAAAGATGGAGAGGTGAATGAAAACTTACAGAGAACGAGGGGAGTGAAGAGGAGGAAAATGAAAACAAGAAGGTAGGTAGGTTGAAAGTGCATGGTTGAAGATGATGAAGTTGGAGTTATTTGTGTAATGCTGGATGAATGATCTGTGTTGTAGTTATAAATAGAAACAATTGAAGAGCTGAAGAAAAGAGATGATGTAGTAGTGAGATTGACAGTTAAGACTAGAGATGATGAGAGAATGAACTGGACTATAAGAAAAGAAGTCGAATTGAAAGAAAGAAAAGAAGGAAAGAAAGAATTGAAATGGACACTTAAATCCTACATTGATCTAATAATATACGAATAACACAAATCATTCATGAAACTGTTCATGTATACGTATAGACAGGTCTAATTAAGGCCCCATTCAAAAGAACGTTCACAACCGCTTAACCTCCCCATAGCAATACGCTCAAACTAATTGTTTCGCCTACTTTTTTTTTTATATTACGCTATTATATTGCAAAAGCCAGCATTGAATCTTAAACAAACGCCCTGAACTAGCTCAATTTATCATCAATTGTGGACAATTTTTTTTTTTGGTTTATAATTTGGATCAAGAAAAGAAAGTGTAGCCAAAACGGTTTTGATAAACCAAGCTCATATATGTCGAGATACTCATAGGAAGAAGAAGAAAAAACAAAAAAAACAAAAAAAAAACGCACGAATCCACTTTGAACCAAGGAACCAGTGTCTCTGCCCACTATCACGTCTCGGTATCTAGAAGCCCATATGGCAGCTAGCATTAGAACAATTGATATCAGTGGGAACGGCTGTAACTTAATTGAACCGCATAGACAAGCCAATTGCTTTTTTTTATTATCATGAATAAACCAAGACACTAATCAAACAAGTTCTTTCAAAAAATCCCTCTCTAAATATATGACATTCAATAATTATGGTAGTAAACCGACTTCAAGTCTTGAGCTTATAACTTTAGAACGTACAAAAAAATTTACAGACTCACATAGCCTGTTCAATGGCTAGACCTTTCTTTGAAACATTCTACACATATGTGTTACATATTACAATTAGCATGGACCATGCAAAGAAACAAACCCTTGCATGTACTAAGACTTTCTCATGTTACAACAGCCTCACTTACACACCCTAAACAATAATAATAAAAATAATAATACCATTCATCTTGGAACTTACTTTCCTAGTACTATTCTGTGTGTGTTATCTCTTCTTTTTTTACTCTTTTCTTTCTTTCCTAGCTTATAGATTAATCACATCGCCTCGCCAATAAAAATTAGCTCTTAAAGTCAAACTGTCCACCGCCCTCACGTGCCGCCATCTCAAAGTATCCGTAGATGGTCGTAACCGCCAGCAGGATACCCGTGCCACTGCCAAGCGTTCCCAAAAGATCGCTCGTCACCGACAAAAGTCCAATAGTGGCACCGCCAAAGGCAGCTGCCGTGGGGATAATCTTCTTGAGCTCCTTGTAAACGCTGGTCTCGCGGCGGCCAGCAATAACAAGGTTCTGGTCCTTGAACTGCTTGGCAACGTCCTTGGGGCTCGAGCCAGAGATCTCAATCCAGGTTGCGCTGAACACGGCACAGGCGCCCAGAACAAAGGTAATGTAGATGACGGTCTTGATGGGGTCCAGCAAAGCCTCAGTCAAGTTGAAAGGAGGCTGCATGTAGTACGAAAGGCCGGAAGACGCAAACAGCTGCGCGCTGCCGGGGCGGGCCTCCCAGGTTCCGAGAAGACGTACCAAAAAGTTGTCAGGGAATCGGGTGTACAGCATCTGGCTAATCAAGAAAATGTTGGAAGTAAGAGCGCTCTGCAGCATAATGGGCATGTTGCTGGTGTAGAACAAGCGAATGGGGAACGAGCCCTGGGGGCCACGGGCCTTGGTCGACTTGACGGGGAGCTCAACGCGGAATCCCTGCAGGTACACAACAACAAAGAACATGGCAATGGTGACCAAGAACTGAAACATGTTGGGCTGGTTGGATCTGAAAAAGGAGTCAATCAAAGCGCGCTTCTTGTCCTTACGGGTGGCCAGCAAATGGACCATGCCAACAACAGCGCCCTCAAACTCGTAGCCACGGCCAGTGTTGACAGTAGTAGGAGCAAAGGCCTTCCAGGTGATGGACTCGCAAATGTTGGTTGCAATGAACAAAGAAATTCCCGAGCCCAAACCGTAGCCCTTCTGCAGCAGCTCGTCGAGCAAAATAACCACCAAAGCAGCGAAAACAAGCTGCAGAACCAGCAAAAAGCACACGCCGAAACCGAGCTCCTTGGGAGGACCGTACATGCCAGTGGCCACGTACACGGTGGCCTGACCAAGCGACAAAATCACGGCCAGCAACTTCTGTGCAGTCTGAAACAGCTCACGGTCGCTCTTGACCTCCATGTTGACATCAATCAAGTGCGTGCCGCCCAGCAGCTGAAACACCATGCCCGACGATACAATGGGGGTGATACCGAGCTCCATAAGGGTACCTCTATTTGAGGCCAACATCATTCTCAGCCAGTACAGTGGATCACTCGAGTCCGAAGACACAATGCCGTAAAGAGGGATCTCACTCATGACGAGGAATATTAACAGCGTCACCGCAGTCCATATTAACCGCTGGTTGAACGGCACCTTGCGCTCAGGCGCTGCCACCTCGGGCAGGAACGGTGTGAACGGCTTCACCAAGTCCAGAAAACGTACTGAATTGTTAGTTTCATCAATGATTGTCCAGAAAAAACTCACCACTCATTTCAATTTATTCAAGTCTCAATCCTTTGTGTGCTGTCAAGATGGAAGAAAGAGTCGATGAGAAGGTTGGAAAGATCCATAAAAATGCTTGGGGAAGAGGTAAACGTGTCGTGTATGATAACCCTTGCCCTGGTTTTTCATTTTTCACTTTGTTATGTGCACCAAAACCTGCCAGTTCACCCCACAGCCACCGCCAATTCTAATTATCGCTACTTCTATATGGGCTATGAAGGGCATTGTTCTACTGAACTTCAAGTAGATGGCAATGCTGTCGAGTTCTTTGATTAGCAGTCTATTTTAAGTATTGAATACACAATGTTCTAGAAGGAACAAGTTTGGTGCACTCAGCCCAACTGCTCAGGGCCCACAATTTCACCATGCAAAGCCGCTTCGATATTTCGGTAGGGCGCGCATTTGACTACGACGTGGCCATATATTTTGCAGTGTCAGGTCAAGAAGGGTCAAAGGGTCAACGTAAATTTATTGTTTAATGAAAGCTAAAGTAGTGTTCTGTATAGAGATCTCTTCAGTATGATATCAATGGAACTCGACTGGTCATATTGTGTCGAGAGAAACGTTCCTGAACCCCCACACTGTCAAATCTTGACATTTCGATCTTCTTCCAAAGCGTGGAAGGTCAATTCTATATAGAGTTTGCTAATATATTGTTCACAATCAAATAGAGTTATTCTTGCAGAAGAAAGGTCAAAATTCCATTTTTGTGGAGAGCCTGGAGTTATATCTTTGCAATGCGAGTTAATACTCGCTAGGCCGCGATATAACGAAATTAACAATTAGCTTTAGTTGATTTAATAATGAATTATTCGAAAACTAGTGAATTGGTATTGTCTGGTCTTGGATCCAGCTGCTCAAGTTCGTATCCACATTGTAAGTTCGGACGCTATGCATTCGTTCATACGGCTGGTAGAATCTAAAGGAAAGGGCATAGTCTGGCTTTGTGGGATTTATTCCATGCAAGCCATAGAAATCCGGCAGGGAGTCTATCTAGAGGTCGAACTCATCTGTAATGTCATACTCTGTCATTGACTTTCCAGTAGAATCTATTTGTACAATCATCACTGTCAAGACCCCCCACACCGAAGTAAATACGTTGGGTGAATGACACTGTATGATGTGTGCAGGCAAAGATAACTTCCAACGCGTTCTAATCAGTCTCACGCAAGGCTGAGCCCAAGCAGCAGCTTCACCCAGATATATATCTCCAACATCTGCCTCTACCTCTAAGACTATTGATCTCATCACACACACACACACGCCATAAAATCAGCATGTTTAATAATGGCCTTAATCCGTTCATCCTGGACCCCCAGCTCTACCCCAACGAAGTCGTGTTCTACGATGCAAACGTCTCCATCATCTACGACAAGTACCCGAAATCAGTGGTCCACTTTCTGGTCCTGCCGAGGGATTACGAGCTGACAGAGGCGAATCCGTTTGCGGTGCTCTCAGATCCAAACTGGGTCGACTTGTTGAATCCCTATGTGCTCCGCGCGAAACTGTTTGCGGCAATGCACCTTAAGGCGATCAAGAATGATGCTGATACGAAAGGGATTCAATTCCCGCCTGATTTAAAGGCTTGGAATGAGTACCTCCCGTTCTTGGACCGCATCAAGACGGGGTTTCACGCGGTACCCTCGATGGCTAACCTCCACATTCACATTGTTTCCTCCGACTTGCATTCACCCGCCATGAGGCGGTTCAACCATTATAACTCATTCGTCACAGAGTTCTTTGTCCCCTTTACAGGCAAGGCGGATCCAGATCTCAGAGTGCACCAATCTATAGACCACGCCCACCGCTATCTTGACATTTGCCACCACAGCCCGCTGGTATGCCACACCTGCCATAAACAGTTTGAAAAGTTCAGCTCTCTTCAAAAACACCTGGAAATAGAATATACAATATGGAAATCATCGTAGCTTTGTATTATCTCAAAAATAAATAACAAAAATATGTCTTTCTTTACAGCTTTTCGTACTCTAGCTTGCCCTCCAGCTTCTTGGCCTCGCCCACCTTTCGCACCGCCTTCATCAGATCATTCTGCACAATGTAGTCGCGATCGTCTCTGATTGCGAAAAATCCGGCCTCTGTAATAACGTTTCGAATATCTGCACCGTTGAATCCGTCGCTCATCTTGACCACGGCCTCAAAATCCAGCTCGCCCTGCTTCTGCACGTTCGCCGCGTGAATCTTGAAAATCTCAAGGCGCCCAATCTCGTTAGGCAAGGGGATCTCAATCTTTCTGTCCAAACGGCCAGCACGCAGCAAGGCGGGGTCAAGAGTGTCAGGTCGGTTTGTGGCCATGATCACCTTGGTCTGGCCCAAGTAGTCGAAACCGTCCATCTGGTTCAGCAGCTCCATCAGTGTGCGCTGAATCTCACGATCCGCTGACGTGCCCTCGCTGAATCGTCTGCCTCCAATTGCATCAATCTCATCCATGAAAATAATGCAGGGGGCGTGCTCCTTGGCATAGCCAAACATTTCTCGAATCAAACGGGCTGACTCGCCAATGTACTTGTCCACGATTGCTGAAGCAGGCGAAAAGATGAAGTTGGCGCCAATAGTGGCAGCCACAGCCTTGGCCAACAGCGTCTTACCGGTACCAGGTGGGCCGTACAGCAAGACACCCTTGGGAGGGTTGATGCCGACACGCTGGAACAGCTCGGGGTTCTTCAAGGGCAACTCAATGACCTCACGAAGCTCGCGGATCTGCTCGTTCAGACCACCAACACCGCCGAACGTCAGACTGCCGGGCTCAAAGGTGGTCATGTTGTAGACGAGAGGATCGACCTCGCGGGGGAGGATTCGCATGATTGTGAGGGTGGTCATGTCGAGAGCGACGCGCACGCCTTGTTTCAAGAGCTCTTTCTTAATGCTGTTTCTGCAGCCCACAATGTATCGCGGTCCGTTGGAAGCCTTGACAATGACTACAAACGTTAGCAAAAATCTCCAATAGCATCACAAAACTTACATCTCTCTTCATCCAACTGCTTCAGCACCTCACCGATAATCTGGCCTAGACTCTGCAGGGCTTTGATGTCCTATCCTAGTTAGCACGCCACAATCTCGCAATGGCATAAACTTACATCTTCAGTCTTTTCGTATTCCTTGTCCAAAGCCTTGATGCCCAATCTCAGATCTCGCAGCTTGGCATCCCATTCACGATGGTCCTTGAGTCGTTTCTTGAAGTCATCCAGTGCCTTCTCTCTTTCTGGATCAACGGGTGCCGCGACTTCAGCTTCGCCGGATTCGTTTTCCAGGGCCTCTAGCAATGGATCTCTTTCAGAACTAGACATGGCAGTAAAATGATGAAGTGGAATTGATGATTTTGATGATAGTGGTGATGAGTTTAAAATGATGGAGCTTGGAGCTTCGATGGCAAATATAGGTATAGTAATGCAAAACCCCAACCCAGAACAACGACTCTACTAGAAAAAATTCAGAGAGCTTTCAAGTCGACACCACTGCGCTAAGTACCATCATGGAGTTCCACGCTGTGATCTTATGTGGACAGGGCAAGAACCTGTCGCCCTTGTCTTCGGTGCGCGAGCATGGCTTGCCTAAGGCTTTGCTACCCGTTGCCAACAAGCCAATGCTGTCGTATCCTCTGAGCTGGTGTGAGAAGGCAGGCTTCTCTGGTATGACTCTCAAGGCTTGATTGAGTGATTGACTAACTTTACAGGCATTTCCGTTGTCTGTCTGAATAGTGCTCTAGCAGAAATCAAGGCATACGTTGAAGAAGACTACCTCAAGAATAATACCACAGCGGTTCCAGTTCAAGTTCATGGGGTTGAGAATCGACACACAGGCGACTTTTTTCCTAGCTTGCGACAGAAGATCAAAATCGACTTTGTCGTCATGCCTTGCGATTTTATTACAGATATTGAGCCCCAGACTCTAATTGACGTCCATCGTAACAGAGATACCAAGACCATCATTACTGGTCTGTATTACAAGAACAATATCGAAACCATCGACAAGAAGCTGATCCAAGCTGATTTCACCGTTCACAAGCCACTGCAACAGAAGCACCCTATCTTGCTTGATCTGTATTCACGTCAAACTGTACGTGACCAAAAGGGCTTGCGTCTCAGAAAGAGCATGTTGGTTCGTCATGCCAACTCTGTGGTCTCCACCAACATCCTGCAAGCCTCGATTTACTTTTGCAGCCATAAAGTCATTGACATTCTCGCAAATTCCGACGAAAGCAAAGGTGTTGTATATAAGGACCGGGCTTGGACAAAGGTGGTGCGGGACTTTGCTCGCCGATCATGGCAGCACCGCCAACCACTGGAAACAGTGTCTTTCCATGTGCTTTCCAATGACTCTACTTTTATTCGACTAGACAATTTGTCCGCTTACATGGAGGCCAATCGCTGGATCATGAAGCAGCAGCTTCGCAACCGCGACCCTACAATTCCCAAGCCCGTTCCTGTTAAGGGTGCTGCAACCGTTGGACCTGATTCTCAAGTTGGACCAGAGTCTACCCTTGGCGACCGAACGTCAGTCAAAAAGAGTAACATTGGCAGCAAGTGCACTATTGGCTTGCGATGCCGCATTACAGGATGCGTCATTCTGGACGGAGCTACAATTGCAGATGAGTATGTTAATTTCAAAACTATGAGATTGGTCTAACATTTTAGTGTCGTTTTGGAGAACTGCCTTATTGGCCGAGGGGTCAAGATCAACACCAAGGCCCGTTTAACAGGATGCACCATTGAGGGTGGATATGTCATTGCCAAAGAGTCGCAAGCCAAGAACGAGGTCTTTGAGCAACTCACCATGGGAGATATTGGCGATGAAGAGGGATACGGCGTCTATGACGAAGAGTCCGACTCCCAGAGCGATGACTCTGAGGAAGACGAGGAGTCTGAAGAAGATGATAGTAATGACTTTGGAGACGACGACTTGTTTGATAGATCTTAACCCTTACATAACGCTTACAAAGCCTTCTCATAGAAACCCTGAAATTTATGACACATCTGATTTGCCCTAGCCCAGGAATGAGTACATGAATTTTTTCAACTTTCGCCCTTCGATTCAAGGATCGATTGAACCCTCACTCGTTTTTGATTTCAGATCACGTATGTATACATCACAAGTCGACTCAGAAAGGCTCTAATTGCATAGTTTTCACAATGTCTGCCCCTGCTGCACAAGCTCCAGGCGCTAAGCCTGAGGCAAAAACTCTGGTGATGGAGAATGTAAGCCAACAACCCTGAATTGATCCAGCTCTTGATCCCTTTCTAACAAACTAGACTTCTCGCCGTGATGCTCTTATTGAGATTGAGAAAAAGTACCAAAAGTTGTGGGAGGAGGAGAAGGCTTTCGAGATTAATGCTCCCCACGATTCATCAGTCTCCTCCTCAGAGGAGCTGCGTGAAAAGTACCCCAAGTTTTTTGGAACCATGGCCTATCCCTACATGAATGGTGTTCTGCACGCTGGTCACTGCTTCACCCTTTCCAAGGTTGAGTTTGCAACTGGTTTCGAGCGAATGCTGGGTAAGCGCGCTCTTTTCCCGCTTGGTTTCCACTGCACAGGTATGCCCATCAAGGCCTGTGCTGATAAGCTTGTGCGTGAAATTGAGCAATTCGGAGAGAACTTTGAGAATGCCCCTACCGAGACCGAAGAGGAGGCACCCAAGCCTGAAGTCAAGGCCGTCCGTGAGGACCCCTCCAAGTTTAAGGCCACCAAGTCCAAGGCCGTTGCCAAGCAAGGCCGGTCCAAGTTCCAATTCGAAATCATGATGCAGCTGGGAATTCCTCGTGAGGAGGTGAAGCAGTTTGCTGATGCACAGTACTGGCTTACCTACTTCCCCCCTCTGTGCAGACGTGACTGTACCAGCTTCGGATCCAGAATTGACTGGAGACGAAGTATGGTTACCACCGACGCCAACCCTTACTACGATGCTTTTGTGAGATGGCAAATGAACCGTCTCCACGACCTGGGCAAGATTAAGTTTGGTGAGAGATACACTATTTACTCTGCCAAGGATGGCCAGCCTTGCATGGACCACGACAGACAAAGTGGTGAGGGTGTTGGTGCCCAAGAATACGTCGGCATTAAGATCAAGGTTACCGAGTGGCCTGAAGCTGCCAAAGATATCATCAAGGATGTTCCCCTGGAGGGCAAGAACACTTTCCTTGTTGCTGCTACTCTTCGTGCTGAGACCATGTACGGTCAGACCTGCTGCTTCGTCAGCCCTAAGATCACTTACGGCCTCTTCGATGCTGGCAACAATGAGTACTTTATCTGCACGGAGCGTGCCTTCAAGAACATGAGTTTCCAGAACTTGACCCCCAAGAGAGGCGAGTACAAGCCCATTATTGAGATTCCTGGTTCTGCTCTGATTGGCGCCTGCATCACTGCCCCTCTCGCTTTGATCAAGGAGCTTAGAGTTCTTCCCATGGAGACTGTTCTTGCTTCTAAGGGTACTGGTGTTGTCACCTGTGTCCCCTCCGATTCTCCTGATGATTACATTACTACTGCTGATCTCCTCGCCAAGCCTGAGTACTACAAGGTCCAGAAGGAGTGGGTTCACGGAGAGCACATTGCTATCATTGAGACCCCCACATACGGTACTAACACCGCTGAGAAGATTTGCAAGTCCCTCAAGATTCAATCTCCCAAGGACAAGGATCTCCTTGCTACTGCTAAGGAGATTGCCTACAAGGAAGGTTTCTACCAGGGTGTCATGGTTCTTGGAAAGTACAAGGGCGAGAAGGTCGAAGTTGCCAAGCCCAAGGTTAAGGCCGACCTCATTGCCTCAAATGATGCATTTGTTTACAACGAGCCTGAGAACGTTGTCATGTCCCGAAGTGGTGACGAGTGTGTTGTTTCTCTCGAGGATCAGTGGTTCTCTGACTACGGTGAGGAGCACTGGAGAGCTCTTGCTGAGGAATGTCTTGCTCACATGAACACTTACTCCTTTGAGACCCGCCACGGTTTCGAGAAGGTTCTTGGATGGCTGAAGAACTGGGCTCTGTCTAGAACCTACGGTCTTGGTACCAAGATCCCTTGGGATCCCAAGTACCTCGTCGAGTCTCTTTCCGATTCTACCATCTACATGGCTTACTACACCATTGCTCACTTCCTGCACAACGATATCTACGGTAAGGAGATGGGTGAGCTCAAGATCACTGCTGAGCAGATGACTGATGAGGTCTTTGACTACGTCTTTGCTAGACGCGACGGAATCACCACTGACATTCCCAAGGCTGCTCTTGACAAGATGCGTAACGAGTTTGAGTACTTCTACCCTCTGGATGTGCGCGTGTCTGGTAAGGATCTTATCCCTAACCATCTTACCTTCTTCATCTACTGCCACACCGCTCTCTTCCCTAAGGAGTTCTGGCCCCAGGGTATCAGAGCCAATGGTCACTTGCTCCTGAACAACGAGAAGATGTCTAAGAGTACTGGTAACTTTATGACTCTCCAGCAGGTCGTTGAGAAGTTCGGTGCCGATGCTTCCCGTATTGCTCTTGCCGACGCTGGTGATTCTTTCGAAGATGCCAACTTTGACGAGGCCAACGCTAATGCTGCTATTCTTCGTCTGTACGTTCTCAAGGACTGGGCTGTCGAGGTCACCTCTAACTTGGACTCTCTGAGATCTGGCCCCAAGGACTCCTTCCTTGACAGAGCTTTTGAGAACGAGATGAACGAACTTATTGTTCAGACCAAGGAGAACTACAACAATGCTCTGTACAAGGCTGCCCTCAAGTCTGGTCTTTTCGACTTCCAGACCGCCCGTGATTACTACCGAGACTCTATTGCCAGTACTGGCATGCACCGCGACCTGGTTCTTAGATACATTGAGGTCCAAGCTCTTCTCCTGCTCCCTATTGCTCCTCACTTTGCTGAGTACCTGTGGCGTGAGGTTCTGAAGAAGGATACCTCTGTTCAGAACGCGCTGTTCCCTGAGGTTTCCAAGCCTGTTGACAAGAGCCTGTCTGCTGCTTTGACCTACGTCAGAGATGTCGCTCGTTCCATCAGAGAAGCCGAGGGTGCCAACATGAAGAAGAAGAAGGGCAAGAATGTTGTTGCTTTCAACCCCAAGAGCCCCTCCAAGCTTACTATCTACATCGCTCAGAGCTTCCCTGAATGGCAGGAGTCTTACATTGATCTCGTCCGTGAGAACTTTTCTAACATGACTCTGAACATGACTCCTGAGTTCAAGCAGGATGTCGCTAAGCTTGGTGATGTCAAGCGCGGCATGCAGTTCGTTAACCATCTGAAGACTCGTCTTGCCACCGAGACCCCCGAGACCGTTTTCAACAGAAAGCTGCAGTTCGATGAGGTTGAGTCTGCCAAGAGCGTCCTTCCTCTGCTGAAGCGCAGCCCCATGGCCACTCTGACCGAGGAGATCCAGCTCGTTGTCATTGATGGAACTGACAGCTCTAAGGGTGTCGATGCTGTGACTGGTGAGGAAGTTGCCGTTCCTGCCACTAAGGTTATCCAGGATGCTATTCCTGGCAACCCCGGCATTGTTCTTGCCAATATTTAAAGGTATATACGTATATAAGTCTATGATTTAAAGTCCCCTAATAGTTAAGAGATCTTGAAATGGAAAATTTCAGTATGGTGTAAGTCGTGTCCCACGTTGGGAGAAATAATACTCCGCCGATGGCGGTTGGGATTCGAGATTCATGTCTATAGACAAGTTCTGAGTTCAGAAAATGTCAGAAAATGTTCTGGATGTACCAATTGCCAGGCTTGATGCTATTGAGGCTGTTGTAATATTTCCAGTGGTTGATATAGAAAAGCGACAGAAGCTGGCCGAGAACGCTTTGAAGCATTTTGAAAGCGAGATCAAGAGTCTTTTTGGAGATCACATCTGGTACCATGAATCGCCACGCCTCCGACTCGCGTACCACGAGGGTATGTGTTCTGGGATATCAAATCAAATGCTAGTACTAACAATTTATAGAACTAGAGGGCTATTATTTGCATGGAATCACTCGGTTTGGCGAGTGTCTAGAAGATGAAAAGGCTGTGGTTTGCTTACTCTGCCGACTAAGCAGTGCGTTTCCTGATGCGTTCGTTCGGCTAACAAACGAAATGGGCGAGCTTCTATTAGTGATGGGAGCCGATGGACTTTTAGAATCCGAAGAAGATGAGGACTACGAGAATAACAACAATTGGATCAACGAAGGGTTGTTTAAGCAGCTCCCGTTTCAGAAAGGCACAGATCCAGCGAGTTTTGGGATCAAGGATGCATACAACTACTTGAAGAATGGAGGAAAACTTGAATATAGAGCGTCATTACACAAGGCAGCGCTCAGCTTTGTTGAAAATTTCCCAGAAAAGGCGAAGGAGAACTTCCATCGTGCCAAAATCTTTGTACCGCGAGCCATTGCGACAGCTCTTCATGAACGGCCTGAACTTATTTCCCAAGCCAACTACGAATTTGAACTGTCAGGAAACTTTGATCCCACTACCAGGGTTTTACCCGATATCAAGCATTTCGATATTTCGAAAGACTTGGTGGAAGTTGTAGTCAAGTTTCCGAAGCTGGTATTTTCTCTTTGGCAGATACAGCCAACACCGCCACCAAGTTGGTTTTCTTATTTTGTCCCAGATGATGACTCTGTTTCGTACGACTCGGCTGTTTTGGGGACCATGGTGACTGCTGGAATGGAGCTGCTGGCACTCCATCACGAGGAAGAGCAACCGGAAGACCCGTTAGAAATGAAGATGAATGATTTGAGAATCAAGTTTAGCGAACAGGCTCTATATGAAGAGCGAATCAAGAAAGGAAAGGTTACTACTGACCATGGAAAGAGCGAGGTTAAAGAGGAGTTGGACGAATATCTGTACGAAATCAAAAACCCAGACTCCTTCAACTTTCTTAAGTATATCAAAGACTTGAAACCAGCCACAGATGAGGAAATGAAGACCTGGGATAAAAAAGTGGATTCGCGGGAGTGGCTCGATGAGATTCTGGCTCAAAAAGATGAGGGCGACAACTCCGACTTTGAGACACACATGAAGACTTATCTAGAGAAATTGAAGGAAAGCGTTGAAAAGAATGGCTGGGATGATGAATCACACAGTTCATCTGACGAGGAGGAGACCGACCAAAAGGATTCAAAGGAGGGAAAACCAGATCCCAAAATTGACGAGGACGATTTCTTCGAGTTCTTTTTGAAAGAGGCCCTGAAGATGACGCCAGAGCAAATCGCGCAGTATGAGAGTCAAGTTTTTGATGGCGCCAGTGATGAAGAAGAAGAGGGCGAAGAGGAAGATGAGGTTGACATGGATGCTTTTGAGAAGTATCTGAAGGAAGAAGGGTTCTAGGGGTTTTCTTTTGGCATTTATTCACTTTAATTTATTACCAACCCTGCCACTTTCCATTTAAGATGACAGGACCGCAGAGGAAGGATTTGTACTAGATCCTTGCAATAATTTATTTAGCATATAGATTGAATATTAATCTTCTTGTTTCTTGATGAAATCGTGGATCACAAACGTTTTCCTTTTGTTACGTGAGTCACTGTTACCCTACACTCTGATAACGATCCAGGTACATCGGAAGAAATGCCGTATCATATTTCTGATTAGTAGCAACTGGCCTCTTCGATCTCTTCTTGACTTTTTATGAACTTCTTTCGAACGCTCAGGATCTTTAGTACTAGAAGAATGTCTACGACCGTCGGTGGTGCACGAACCTACGATGTAAGTTGCGCATTTCGCAGGAGCTGGAATCAGCAGTCTGACAACATTAGGACGCTGTTCACGCGTTGAACAACTTGCAAACGAACTTTGCAACGATTGAAGCTATGAGGAAAGCAGGCGTCAAGATGAACGACCTGGCGATTCCTCAGATGGTTGAGTGGGCTCGCAGAGCTGGGTATGAGGTGGGTCCGCAGCATATGACACCCTGCTGAATTGAACACTAACTCTGGGGATAGCAAAAAGATTTCAACAAGCTCAATATTATCCATGTGACAGGCACCAAGGGTAAAGGGTCTACATGCGCGTTTGTCCAGAGCATTCTGAACCAGTACCAGCCCGAGATCGTGGGCGATATTGGTCTGTACACCTCGCCGCACTTGAAGTCGGTCCGAGAGCGCATCAGAATCAACGGGGAGCCAATTTCAAAGGAGAAGTTCGCAAAATACTTCTTTGAGGTGTTTGATAGCCTGTCAAACAGCAGCAGTGATACAACTAAGTTCCCGGAAATGGTAGAGGGCGTCAAGCCCAACTATTTCAGATACTTGACGCTGATGTCTTTCCATGTGTTTTTGCAAGAGGGTATCAAGACCGCTATCTACGAAGTCGGTATTGGCGGAGAGTACGATTCGACCAACATTATTTTGGCCCCGACCGCTACGGGTGTCAGCTCGCTCGGACTCGACCATACTAATATGCTGGGCAACACAGTTGAAGAGATTGCATGGAACAAGGGTGGCATTTACAAGAAAACGGCAAAGGCGCTTTCTGTGAACCAGCCAGAGGGCGCACTCAAGGTTTTGAAGGGTCGGGCAGACGAGCGAGGAACAGAATTCGAAGTTCTTGATAGACACCCTCAGATCAGCTCGATCACACTGGGCCTGCCTGCCAAGTTCCAAGAAATCAACGCATCGCTCGCTATCGGATTGGCTCAAGAGCACTTGAATAAACTCGGGGCTAACATTCCTAGTACCAATCCCCTGCCTGAGAAGTTTGTCAAGGGCTTGGAGCAGGCTTCTTGGCCTGGCCGGTGCCAGACTCTGCCCGATGGCAAGGTCAACTGGTACCTTGACGGTGCACATACACAGGAGAGTATCACCGAGGCCGGCTCATGGTTTTCGAGCAAGGTCAGCCCAACAGCTAAGCATAAGGTTCTTTTGTTCAACCAGCAAACTCGTGACGCCAACGCACTCGTTAACACACTGTCCAAGGCTCTGGGTAATGTTGAGTTTGACCATGTCATTTTCTGCACAAATGTCACCTGGTCATCTGGTTCTTATTCTGCTGAACTGACATCTTTCAACACGTCTAAGGACGAGGTTGACCACCTGGTTGTGCAGAAAGCACTGGCCGAGGCATGGTCCAAGATCGACGAGCGTAGCGAGCGACATGTGTTTGGAAACATCCAGGACTCGGTCGAGTTTGTACGCAAGCTCGACGGCGAGACCCAGGTTCTAGTCACCGGCAGTTTGCATCTGGTCGGAGGCTTTTTGGCGGTTTACGATGGCGACGAATAAAAAAAGCAATAGATTTCTATAATAAAATAACAACAACACAAATGATACATTAGACTACACAGGCACTTCAAAGTTGGCTTGCAGCCAGATGCGAAACATTTTGATGCGGCGCTGGCGGTTCACCATGAGTCGGCGGTCCGTGGCGACTTTCTTGACCGTGAACAGCTTGCCAAAGATCTCGTGAAGCTCTTCCTCCGTGAAAAAGTACACACGGGTACCGTCACCTCTGATGTAGAAGTTATCATCAAGCATGCGGCCGCCCTTGAACCGCAGCTGGGTCAGATCGTAGCGGCCGTAATCTCTGAACAAAATCTGGCCGCCTGGTTTCAGCAGCTTTTGCAGGTTAAGCGTGGCCTGCTTCCACTGGTCGGGTGACAGCGCTGAGAACACAAAGATCATGACAACGACATCGACGGAGTGAGGCTCAACGCCAGGCGGGAGCTCACCTGTAGGCTCGGCCAAGTCCCATACATCGGCCTGAGCGAACTTGGGATCGAACTGCTCTGAGGTGCGCACGATCTCGACTGCCTGTTTCGAGAAATCAACACCAATGATTTTAAGATCGGGGTTTTGGTTGGTCTGAAGGACCGGGAAGAGAGTGTTGCCAGCGCCGCAGCCCACCTCGAGAATAGTCTTTGGGCCGGCATCGGCTTGTGACGCTTCGTACAGAGCTGGGAATTCAACCCGCAGCCACTTGCGGTCCTTGAAGAAGTTGGCTTTGTTGTTGCGGTAGAACTGGTCCCAATACTTTGCTGGTTGCGACATATAGAGATCTACAGAGTTAGCAAGGGTCGGATCTAACAGACAAGAGACTTACTCTTGTCAAAGTCTTTGACGGGCATGGCGCGTTGTTTCTCGATCTTGGCCTCCGCCTCAACCTGTTGCTCTTCGTCCCACTCAGCATGATCCCTGCATAAGTTAGCAATAATTCTACAAGAACCAAGATCTTCGAATCTTACCATGCGTTATGGTTCCAAACGTCCTCGTCGGCCTGGAGTACTCTCTGACCGAACGTGAACGGCGAGTCTCCTCGCTCAACTCTGCTCTGCTCCTTGGGAGTACCTTCGCTTGCCGTGGTCTCGGCCGTTTGAGCTACTGGCGTTTCGTTTACAGCACCTTCCTGCGTCATCTTTTGTCTGCCTTGATCGTGAACGGCTTGAGCTGAAAAACTTTCATCCTATACTGTGCTTGTGATTTGTAACCTAACCCAGTGGCAGGGCCTTCGCTAGCATGGTTTTGGAAGCGATGATTCAGTACGACAAAGAGGTGGCCGAGATCATTAAAAAAAAACCGCGCTTAATCGATTAAAAACGTGATTAACGGAACAATACCAGCCAAGCCGTTGTCAGTGGCAATGCTCGAGGCCTTGTTGAGATTAATCGAGGTTCAATCAAAGGTCAAAATACCCCAAAATGGTAGAAATCAAGGTACTGCGGCTCAGACACAAATGCCCAAAACGGCAAAAGCCAAACAAGTTCCTTGGGAAGAAAGAAGCCAAAATAAACAACAAGGCGGGCCAAACAGCTGCAATTTCACTTAAAGAATCTCTTGTCCTCTCCACCTCATTTTTATAGGAACAATGAAGGATATTTAATGAAAGTGGAACCTCTTTTTTCTTCTTTCATTCTATAACTATCATCTTCATATATCACACGCCATTATGGGAAACTCAAGTTCGCATCCAATCACCCCTGAGACCGCCAATAAGGTGGTCTTTGGAACAACCAACAGCAAAGAAATGTCACCATTGGACACACTCCAACTTATCAGCAACCTCGAAAGCCAAATCAACAGTGTCGTGCAAGCGTCTAATATTCAGCTGGTCAAGCTGGACAATGGCATGCCAGTAGCGCAGCATGACCAGCAATTGAGGGAGAACAAAGTCATTCGCAAACTCGACGAGGACATTAGCAACACCCTCCAGCAACTCCAAATCCTCAATGTCCGCCGACACATTCACAGAGACATTTTCACAACATACACTTCTAATCATTATATTGCGCGCGATCCGGCACCGTTTTCAGAAACGTATCTTGTCGACAGAGACGTACAGAAGCGGCCCCGGCTACCACCACTCCACAAAGCCGTCCAGCACACTGTCGGCAGATTTGAGCCCGACGCCCGGGCACGGGTGCAAACACGCAAGGTTATCAGCGGCGGTCCGTATTTGTACGAGCCTGATATTGCTTGTCTTGACGAGCCGCCATTGCAGCCCCGAGATCTGCAGCATGCGTCAGTTGTGGCTGGCACCAAACAGAAACTGCCTCCTCCACAAACCAACGCTACATATGCCCAAGTATACAACTTGCAGCCTCCAGTGCGTGCAACTCATGAAACACCAAGTGAATCTGGATCATCAGGCTCGAGCGAGGGTGACCATGCCAGCGACTTGTTTTCAAGTGCAGACGACACTGTCACTGAAAGTGGTTACAGCGAGCCCAATCCTAATGTGGTGGTGGACGAGGCCAAGCCTAAGCCCAAAGAAGCTGAAAAGGAAGCAGAGCCAGAAGCAGATCAGAAGCAGCAGTTCAAGAACCTGTTGAGCTACTTGGCGCCTCCTACTAACGAAGTTGGTACCCCCTGCTCACCATACACCGAAAGCATGTACTCCGAGATTTCGGCACCAGACAGCATTGCCGACATGACCAAGTTCCCGGACTACCATAGCCACTACTCAAGCCACTACACACCTTCTGGCTTCCATGTGGTGATGAATCAGAACGATGCCATCAGTGAGCGCATTGAAGAGGAAAGCGAGGTGTCTGATGTTGACACCATCAAGGGGGAACTGTCTACGCCTACATTGTCTGACAGTGAAGCTTCAGCTCCTGTTGAAGAAGCTCCACGTGCAGAGACGCCAGTCAGCAACCGCACCATGAGCCCGGTTCCTGAGTCGCCCGAGCGCGAGGCCAAGGAATGCCTAATCACCGACTCCATCCCCAGAAAGGTCCAAATCGATCCTGCTGCCTTGCCAATTTCCGTGCCAATCCCAGTTCCAGTACCTGCTCTCACCAGGGTAGCACAGAGTCCAAAGGTCAAGGTGGCTTCTCCAATGCCCCCGCCACCCGTGAAGAAAGGCGGCAAGTTCCGGTGGGGCTTTGGTCTTTTCTCGAGTGCGCCCAAGACCAAACCCGCAAAAGGCAAGCATGTGGTCGCCCGCACACCTGTCGTGGGCCAAGCATCTGTGCAGCGTAAGGTATCTGTTCAGCGTGCCGCTTCTGTGCGCTCCAACACGTCACAGCAATCTGGCTCTGGCCGCCGTGTTGTGTCTGGGCAGCGCAAGGTTTCGGCTCAGCGTGCTGGGTCTGTTCGCCGTACTGGGTCGGTTAAACCCACCCACAAACGTACCACCTCCAGCCCAGTCTCAGTGTCCTCGTTTGACTTCAACGACGCCAATGCACGCCGCAAGGCCAGCATGTCACGCCGGGTGACCACGAATGCCCGGCACAGACACCAGCCAGGGGCCCATACAGCGTCTCGACCATACAAAGGCTCAGTCTACCCCATGCAGACCCAGCCCCAGGCCGGCCCAGAGTCAGAGTACCGCATGTACAGCTCACGCAGTGGCACACTTCGCAAGAAATTGTCTGACATGTCGATTGCGTCCAAACTCAAGGACACTGAGGCTAACGAGGTGCTGCAGAGTCAGGGAATTCCACCCAAAGTCCCATCCCACTCGGTCACGCTGAAACGCAGCACCACAAGCTGCACGTCGGCCTCCGAGGTCTGCATCACCAAGGTGGCTCCTTCCTCCGACACCAGTGCGGCGCCTAGCAGCAACCACAGCAGCAACCCGAGCACTGCGACCGACAGCAGCGCCGGCGATACTGCGCTGTACGGTGCTCATGACACGCAAATCTACACGCGCAAGTGTACTTTCAAGCGCAAGAAGGAGCAGAAGGAGATTGCAGGGCTGAAGACACCACAGATTGTGGATACGAACACAGTGGGCCAGGCCAAGTCTGAGTCCGGTTCCGTCGTGTCTACCGACGTGTCCAGCAGCAGCAGCTCTGAGGTTGGTGCTCCTGTCAGCGCTACGCCGATGCTGGGCAACAAGCGGTTCATGCTTGCTGGGTACGAAGACAGCACAAAGCTGAAGGTGATGAACCGCAACGGCGACTCGGCTGTGACCAGTGCGGCGAGCAGCGTGTTTGAGCAGCCCGTCAAGGCGGACGAGAGCGAGATCATGGCCAGCACGGCCCACGAGTTCCACAGCAAGAACCAGCTGCTGTCGCCGGCGATGAATCATCAAAAGAACAAGCTGAGTGTGAGCAGCAACATCTCGACAGGCACGACGGGTACCGTCCAGCTACAGAGCAAGACCAACGACTCGCTGGCCCGCGCCCGCAAGTACTTTTCCTGGACGCAGCCGCCCACCAACCCACTGCCGGGTGCCCGCATCTGCCCGTCCCCGCACTTCAAGAGCTCGATTGCGGATAGGCGGCACAGTGTGATTATTCCGTCCGCCGCCGAGTCTATTGAAGTGTCTAAAAACACTTCTGACCAGCTTCCAACCGGCAAGCGCAATGGCTCAGGCTACTTTTTCGGGCTCGATATTTTGGGCACTATGGATGAGGCCCAGGTTACTACTACTACTGCCCACTCGGAGGCGCCCACCGAGTCGCCTACGATTCGGGTCGTGCAGAGTGCCCATGATTCTGATAACGAGGACGAGTACGAGGATATTGAAGACGAGGAGGGCGATCTGTTTTCGGCCCTGCAGAAGCGCCGGTCCGTGCACTGTCTTGACGCGGCGAGCCAGGCCAATCTATTGTGGGCCACTCGAGGTGCCTCTTATGGAAAATGACGTACATAGTATATATATATAAGTTTTGTGAAATATATTTATCTACCTGTTACTGCTTTTGAATAATGTTGAGTGGTCTGTGATCTCATCGGAGGATTTCGTTGATTTCTCGTGGGAAATTGGTTATTTTTAGCACTGGGATGATAATTATACGGTGTTGACGTAGAAATGACATGAGCCGTTGAAATGATCCACTCAAACCAACGGTGTCATCATGTCATTTCAGTGTTTTCATCGGCATTGGGATTTTGGAGATTTTAAAGCTGAAGTTGACAGGTTGAAGGAGTGCAATGTTGTAGAGCGAGTCTTAAAGGTGATCTATAGCTGATATCATGGTTTGGTCTGTAGACAGTGTGGAGAGAGTTTGTGATCAAAGTTTCATTGGTCTTAATTGCTTGCCAGACTTGGTACCAAGTCAACACGGCCAAATGGCCAGTCCGGATCATGGCACAAAAAGTATAAATTCAAGGGCTCTCGCTCCATTTTTCTCTTCATCTTTTTTTCATATTTCATCTTTGCTCATTTACTTTTGCTAATTTCGCTTCTGATTCAAGTTGTTCCTAAACGGTATCATTCCGCTCAGTCGACTGCATAAACTTAACCAAAAACCGTCGAAAGACATAATTCCATAGCCGAAGCTAAACAAGGCACTAAAAAAATCCTGTCCTCGCTTCATCATGTGGTATGGACAAACCCCCTTGATAACCTTTTTTGGGCCCGGAGCTGCAATTGTTGCTAACTGATATAGTGGAATCTTTGGGTACATTAATTACTTGGTGCCTCAGACAAGAGGCCACATTCTGAAAACCCTGCTCGAGGGTTTGCAGCGACAAGAGTATCGGGGCTACGATTCGGCTGGCCTCGCCATTGACGGCGACGATTTTCTCACAAACGTCGGCGAGGAGAACCCGCCCCGATCCGTGCGCATTTTCCAGCAGGTCGGTAAGGTTCACCTACTCAAGGAAAAGATCGAAAAGGAGCCGCTGAACCTGGACGTAGAGTTTGAGAACCACTCGGGCATCGCGCATACAAGATGGGCCACGCACGGCCGGCCACAGACTGTCAACTGCCACCCGCAGCGCTCGGACATCAATAACGAGTTCACGGTAGTGCATAATGGCATCATGACCAATTACAGGGAGATCAAGCACTTGCTGGAAAGCAAGGGCTACAAGTTTGAGTCCGACACCGATACCGAAGCGATTGCCAAACTGACAAAGTTTATTTACGAGACAAACCTGAAAGAGTATGGCGACAAACCGGATTTTGCTGAGCTTGCCAAACAGGTTATCAAAGAACTCGAGGGTGCGTATGGTGTTCTCATCAAGTCCGTGCACTACCCGGGCGAGCTGGTTGCAACCCGCAAGGGCTCCCCGCTGCTGATTGGCGTCAAGACTGAAAAGAAGCTCAAGGTCGACTTTGTTGATGTTGAGTTCATTGATGCCGACACAGACCAGAACACAGGCTCGCTGCTGGCCGGCGGCGTGCCCTCTCTCGCTCACCCAGGCGAATCCCTCAAGAACCGTCTACGACCCTCCCAGTCCCGCGCGTTCTTGTCCGAAGACGACCAGCCCCGCCCCATTGAGTTCTTCCTGGCATCGGACCCCGCCGCGGTTATCGAGCATACCCGTAAGGTTCTGTTTTTGGAAGACGACGACATTGCGCATATCTACGATGGTGAGCTGCACATTCACCGGGTCCGCCGCGACGCCAACGACCCATCGACAAGATCAATCCAAACATTGGAGACCGAGCTACAGCAGATCATGAAGGGCAAGTTTAATCATTTCATGCAGAAGGAGATTTTCGAGCAGCCCGAGTCGGTTATTAATACTATGCGCGGGCGTGTCGATTTCGAAAACAACACGGTTAAGCTAGGCGGTCTGCGCTCGTGGCTGACCACCATCCGCCGCTGCCGACGCATTATTATGGTGGCCTGTGGCACGTCCTATCACTCGTGCTTGGCGACCCGGTCTATCTTTGAAGAGCTCACCGAGATCCCGGTGTCGGTGGAACTGGCATCCGACTTTTTGGACCGGCGCTCACCTGTGTTTAGAGATGACACCTGCGTGTTTGTGTCGCAGTCCGGCGAGACCGCAGACACAATGATGGCCCTGCAGTACTGTTTGGAGCGCGGCGCCCTGACTGTGGGCATTGTCAATTCGGTCGGATCTAGCATTTCGCGCCAGACGCACTGCGGCGTGCACATCAATGCAGGCCCTGAAATCGGTGTTGCTTCAACCAAGGCCTACACCTCGCAGTACATTGCGCTGGTCATGATGGCGCTTTCGCTGTCTGACGATCGCACGTCCATGATAAACCGCCGCAACGAAATCATTCAGGGTCTCAAGAAGATCTCGGACCAGATCAAGGAGGTACTTGATTTGAACGAGGAGATCAAGAAGCTGGCCGAGAAGGAGCTGACATCGCAAAAGTCGCTGCTGCTGCTGGGCCGTGGGTACCAGTTTGCAACCGCCTTGGAGGGTGCCCTCAAGATCAAGGAGATCTCGTACATGCATTCCGAGGGAGTGCTTGCCGGCGAGTTGAAGCACGGCGTACTGGCGCTGGTCGACGAGAACCTGCCTATCATTATCATGGCCACTCGGGATTCGCTCTTCCCGAAGGTGTCGTCTGCCATTGAGCAGGTGACAGCTCGGTCCGGTAACCCCATCATTATCTGCAACCATGGAGACTCGTTTGGACCGGGCCTCAAGACTCTGCAGGTGCCACAGTCGGTGGACTGTTTACAGGGCCTGCTGAACGTGATTCCGCTGCAGCTCATGTCTTACTGGCTGGCAATCACGTACGGCTACGACGTTGACTTCCCGCGCAACCTCGCCAAGAGCGTGACCGTAGAGTAATTTCATCAAAAAAACCAAAAAACGTTTCTATGTAATTTTTAATTCTATTTGCTTTTTTATATGAGACTTTTTATTTTATTTCAGCTGGGTTGACGAGTTGATTTGCAGCTGCTTGTCCTTGCCTGCAGATACAATGCCAATTTCGTGGTCCCAGTCAACTGCAAACACAGCCGCAGCGCCGCCAGGGCCCTTGAGGCCGGACTGGCGGGGCAGCACGTAGAGACACTTTTGTGCGCGCACATCCCAGACACGGGCCGTACCATCATGCGACGCCGACGCCAGCATGTACTGCGACTCTGGGGACGCGACGAGGTCGACCACAAAGTTGGTGTGGCTGACCAGAGTAGCCTGGGTCAGCGTCGAGTTGTTGCTGGCTCTGGGGTCGTGCAGCGTAATGTGTCGTGCTGAAGAGCCGCAAGCGAGCAGGTTAAGCTCCGGAAGGGTGGTGATGGAGAGCAGGGGGAAAGATGTTGTGCGGGAGTCGATCTGGGCGGCGGTGGTCAGATCCCAGGTGCGGATAGTGTGGTCCTGGCCGACGGAGTGGACGACCAGAGGGTCCGAGGCGTGGAAGACAACGCCTTCGACTGAGGAGGAGTGGCCAGTGAGCGTGGCAGAGGCGCCGCGGGATCTGGCGGCGGGGAGGGAAGCAGATGCCAGTCTGCGACGTTTCTGGGTGGCTGTCGATGTGCTCTCGACTGCGTCTTCGTATTGAGGTAGAGACTTGTAGTTGGAGGACCAGAGTTTAAGGGTTCCGTCAGCAGAAGCAGAGACAATAGACCCTGTTTTGTGATTAACTGCGAGGTTGTTGACTGCCGCCGTGTGGCCTCTAAGCAGGGCCACAATACTGCTATGACTATTCACATCACTGCCATCTTCTGGCAGCGTCGTTTTCCACAGACACAGATTTCTGTCTGCACTTGCCGACACCAGCCGGTCCTGACCAGTCCACTTGATATCCTTAATGGCGCCGTTATGTGCCACGAGCTGGTGCGAGACCTGCGCCGACTTGTTCCATAACCGGATCACACCGTCGTAGGATCCCGTTGCAATAGGCGAGTCCAGCGCCACGCCAGCCTCCTGCGTACCATCTTTTTTCTTGTTGTCAAACCGGCCCAGGCTGAAAATATCAACAGCCGAAACCCAGTCCGGGTGTGAGTACGATGCGAGGTAGGACGGTGGCAGGATCGAGCGGGTGTATTCCAGCGTCAGCACTGTTTCTGTTGACAGGCCTTTGCTGGTCAGATGCTCGTCCAGCGACGTTCTCAGCAACTCTCCGTCGGCCAGGAAATCGAACGGAACGTGCTTGTACTCGTCGTCCTGGTCCTGTTGCTGCTGCTCAAGCAATCGGTTCACGACCTCGGACAGGCCGTATCGCTTGAGACTGACAGGGACCAGCAGGGGTGCATCTGGCACCACAAGCTCTGTGTCTCTTGTAATCAGCCTGATCTTTACTTGTGAATCTGCTGTCATTTTTCCTGTGTTTTCTCGAACTGATCCGTCTGAAGGTCGTCGATGTTGAGATGATCCCAGTCGTCTCCCAGTGAAAAATTTATTTTGGCACAGAGCCCTTACCCAATGTGCGGCTGTACAATCCTCGCCATATTTTTTTGCTCGCTTTCTTCGCTGCGTCAGATCCCTTAAACGACAAGCGACGACTCTTGATTTCTACTTCGTTTCTGCTTTGATTTCAGCATCGCGACTCTAGTTTTTGTTGTTTTTCCCGAGTAAATCAGTGGTTCTGCTGTTCTCTGTCGTATTCCTGCTTTTTTGCCCGGCCAGAGTTGTTCTTGTGGATAAAACCTCCCCTATTCCAACTTGCAACAACTCCTTCTTTTCTTCCCCTTCACATCATCTTCACCACTCTTTTCAACCCCACTTTCAATACAAAAATGACCGTTCATTTAGACCAGTTCGCAGTGTCTGCCCCAGGCAAAGTCATTCTCTTTGGTGAGCATGCAGCTGTGTACAACAAGCCCGCCATCGCGGCTGCCATCGCTCTCCGCACATACATGCTGGTCACCCCCAGCGAGGGCGCCGATTCAGAAAACCTTGTGCTGGAGTTCCCAGATATCCAGCTGAGGTTCTCGTACCCCATTGCTGATCTTCCCTGGAGTGCAGTCAACAAAGCCCACACTGCGAGCCGCATCACCAACCCGGCGGACATCCCTACCGACCTGGATGAGGCTGTCGTCAAGGCCCTCGAGCCCATCCTGGCCAAGGTCTCAAACACCTTCCAGCACGTCGCGATCCTGGCATTCTTCTACTTGTACTTGCATTTGTGCACGCCAGACATGCCAGCCCATACTTTTGTCACCAAATCAACCCTACCTGTTGGGGCTGGCCTTGGGTCGTCTGCCACATTTGCTGTGTGCCTGTCGTCAGCTCTGCTTATGCTCGGCTCGAAACTGAGTCCCCCTTCTGCGCAAAAGGTAGCTGACAGTTTGAAATCCTCGGACGAGGCGTCTCCCGAGCACCAACTGGTGAACGGCTGGGCTTTCATTGGTGAAAAGTGCCTGCATGGCAACCCAAGTGGAATCGACAATACCGTTGCCTGCCGAGGCGGTGCAGTTCTGTTCCAGCGTCCCTCGACCCTGATCCCAATCCGCAGATTCCCTGAGCTGAAGCTGATCTTGACCAACACCAAGCACCCGCGCCGCACGGCGGAGCTCGTAGCTCGCGTGGGCGATCTGGTGAAAACGTTTGAGAAGGGCACCATGTCGATTCTGGACGCCATCGAGCATGTCACACAGGAGGCGTTCCAGCTGCTGGGCTCAGCAAGTTCTGCGTCCATTAATGGGTCCGCTGCTGTTGCTGCCCCCTCAGCCCCTGTGACTCTGCGTGCCCCCACACTGAACGACTCCCCTGCCGCGGTTCAGCGCCTGTTGGAGCTGGTGCGCATCAACCACGGGCTGTTGGTGTCCCTGGGAGTATCGCACCCAAAGCTGGAGCGGATCAGGGCAGTGGGCGACGACCTTAAGATTGGAGAGACCAAGCTGACGGGTGCTGGTGGCGGCGGGTGCGCAATCACGCTGCTGCATGTGGACGAGGAGGGCGAGGCTGCGCAGGCGGCCAAGCTGGAGCAGTTCCACAAGAAATTGGTCAACGACAAGGTTGGATTTGAGATCTTTGACACGGTGCTGGGTGGCCCTGGTGTTGGATACGGCGAGATGGCCAAGACGGTCACCGTTGAGGAGTTCCATGGCCTGGACCGACCGCAGCTGGAAAGCTTGTGTGCGTGGCAGTACTGGCAGTAATATTTATAAAATCCATCAAGTGTAATAACAGAGTGTATAATATAAAAAAACCATCTAATCTCTAGTCTAACTCTACATGCCACGGTTGAACCAGACCTGCTTGACCTCATCGCCGTTTGAGTTCTTGAGACTCTTAAACTGGTCTTCCAGTTTAGCAACGTCGAGAGTGCGTTTCTGGGGGAAAATGGCAAGGGCAAACGGCAAAACCACAAAGGACGTCACTGTGATCAGTGCCAGGTTGGTCAGCGTCTCCACCAACCGGGACTTGCCCTTGAGCGGGCCCTTCTGCAGGCGGTACAAGAGCAATGGCGGCACAACCATGATCGGCGTCGCATTGATAACTCTCGACAACGCCGTCTCGCCCACGGCGTACTTGGCTGCCGTCTTTGAGTTGCCCAAATCCTCGTTGGTCGCAGGATCGTACACCGCAATGCCCTTCCTGATCTCCTCACCGCGCATCAGGAACACATTGACCATACCCGCGCTCACCACGGCCGCAAAGGGCACCAGTCGGCCCAGCACCGCCCTCGTCTGCGGGGTGACGGACTTGAGGCGGGGCACAATGGCGTTCAGGCCCAGCGCGACGGAGCACGAGCCCGTCACGGCCAGCCCGTAGAACGTGGCCAGCTGGGTGTTGGTCAGCGGGTGCGACTTGTTGGCGTTGGCGGTGTTGACGGCGACGTTGAGGGACTGGTTCGCGATCTGCCAGAAGAGAGTGCCTGCGGTTCCGAGGCCAGGCGTGAGCATACCGACGGTGACGACCAGATTGGAGAGCACGTAGGAGGACATGCGGAAGGGGAGCATGACGGGGGTGCCGGTGTCCGGGTGGAGGGTTGAGTCGAGAACGCGCTTGGCGCGCCAGAGCTCGGGGCTCATGGAGGTGATCTGGCCGGTACGGTATGCGCTGATGAGGGATCGGGCTGCCTCGACGTCGGCGGACGTGTTGAGCAGCATTCTGTGGGGGGTTTTGTTAGTTTTGAGCACAGGATTCAAAGCAGAAGGAGAACGTACCTGGGATCAGAGACCTCGGCGCAGTGCTTGACGCGGCCCCAGTAGGTCCCAAGATCATAGCGGGATGCGGGCAGAGGAACGTGGCCAGGGACAGACGACGCCATTGTAGATGAAGTGGTTTGGGGGGAGAGAAGATATGGGCAGGATGCGGAGGAGGTTTTATATTGGATATTGGATTAATTTTTCAAACACAAAAACCCACACATCGAAACGAAACCCCCAATTAACCGAAGAGTCACACAACAACCATCTTGCTTTTCACCAAAGTGTTTATAGCAGGTAGGTCAACAGGTTTTGAGGGACTACTGTTCAAGAGGTTAAGAGGGTCTTGATCTAAGACGATGATCCTCGGAATTGGCCACGACCTCGCCCATGTCCCCCGGTTTCTGAACTTACTCACCACCCGCCAGCCCGCCCGCATCGCCCGCCTCGCCCAGCGCATCCTGCACCCTGAGCACGAGCTCGCCCGCTTCAAAGCTGCCTCTACGCCTGCTGCCGCCGCCCTGTACCTGGCCACGACGTGGGCGTGCAAGGAGGCCGTGTTCAAAGCGTTAGCACCAAACGAGCAGCCTAATTGCAGGTTCAACGAGTGGTACAAGGGCAGGGAACAGCATGGTGGTCCATTGCTGGTGCCGCCGGTAGGGTATCAAGAGCGGAATGGGACGGAGAAGATCATGGTGTCGGTATCGCATGACGGAGAGTACGTGAGCGCGTTCGTGGTGCGCTGTTTGCAGTGATTTTTGACATGAAAAACAACCAACCATTATTCTATAGTTTATATAATATATATACGACCTTTCTAAATGCTTTTAACGCTTTACAAAGAAGTTTACTCCCATTCGACAGTGGCAGGGGGCTTGGAGGTGATGTCGTAGACCACACGAGCGACACCCTGGACCTCGTTCACAATGCGCTTGGACACCGTCTTGAGGAACTTGGCCTCAAAGATATACCAGTCCGCCGTCATGAAATCAGTGGTCTCAATCGCGCGCAGCGCAATCACCTGCTCGTAAGTTCTCTTATCACCCATCACACCCACACTCTTGACTGGCAGCAAGCAAGCAAATGCCTGCGAGATCTCCTCGTAGATACCGGCCTTGCGGATCTCCTCAATGAAAATATGGTCCGCGCGGCGGGCAATGTCGACTTGGGCAGGGGTGACTTCGCCCAGAATGCGGATGGCGAGACCGGGGCCGGGGAAGGGGTGGCGCCAGACCAGGTCGTGGGGGATTCCCATGAGCTCACCGAGCTGGCGGACCTCGTCCTTGAACAGCTCACGCAAAGGCTCAATCAACTTCAGCTTCATGTCCTCGAGCAGACCACCCACGTTGTGGTGGGTCTTGATGGTCTGGGAGGGGCCCTTGAAGGAGATGGACTCAATGACGTCAGGGTACAGGGTTCCCTGGAGCAGGTACTCGATCTCATCGCCCTGCTTGGGCTTGATCTTCTCGGCCTCGGCCTCAAAGACCTCAATGAAAGTGTTGCCAATGATCTTGCGCTTCTTTTCGGGGTCGGTGACGCCCTTGAGCTTGTTAAGGAACGTCTCACCAGCGTCGACGACATTCAGGTTGATGCCCAGACCAGCGGTCAGAGTCTTGTGGACATTCTCGGTTTCGTTGAGACGCATGACACCGTTGTCGACGTAGATGGCATGGAAACGGTCACCAATTGCCTCGTGCAGCAGCTTGGCGGCAACAGTCGAATCAACACCACCAGAGACGGCGCCAATGACCTCGCCGTGCTCGCCGACCAGGGTTCTGATCCGCTCAATCTCGGTGCCAATAAAGTTCTTCATCGACCAGCTCTGCTCGGCCTTGCAGATATCGACAGCAAAGTTCTTGAGCAGGACCTTGCCCTTCTGAGTGTGAGTCACCTCGGGGTGGAACTGGATGCCCCAGATGGGGTCAGAGGCATGGGCAACGGCAGCGAATGGCGAGTTGGGGGTGTGGGCCACGATCTTGTATCCAGTGGGCAGGGAAGACAGCTTGTCACCGTGCGACATCCAGACCTCGAAGTTGTCAATACCCTTGAACAAAGGGTTCTCGACGTCCTCGACGTGGATGGTGGCATGGCCGTACTCGCGGTGCTCACCAGCGGTCACGCCCTTACCGTTGATCCAGGCGAGCTCCTGCATGCCGTAGCAGATTCCGAGAATGGGCACACCGAGCTTGAACACGTCGAGGTCGACGTGAGGGGCGTCCTTGTCGTAGACAGAGTAGGGACCGCCAGACAAGATGATTCCCTTGGGCTTCCAGGTGAGCTCGGCGATCTTCTGCGTGCAGGGCAGCATCTCGGCGTAGACGTTGAACTCACGCAGGCGGCGGGTGATGAGATGAGAGTACTGGGAGCCAAAGTCGAGCACCAGAATGGTGTCGAAAACGGCAGAGACTTCAACAGGTTTGGTCATTTTTAAATGGTGATGATGGTTGGAGATGGGCAGTCGTGACTCTTGCAAGGAAAAGAAGATGATGAGGAAGGGAAAAAAGTTTTTTCTATTCCTCCCAACAGGGCTAGGGCAGGGCGGGTAATCACTGCCATCGACAATCAACCATCAACAACCACAACCGCGCGCCATCACCATCATCATGAACCCTGTAAAGAAGATGCGATACAAGGACTACGAGTGGGACGATGTCAAGCCCATTGCGGCAGACGAGGACAAAGATGCGCTGGTACAGATCATGTACTCCGACGCTTACAAACACACTACCGGGTTACTAAGAGCGGTCATGGCAACAGGCGAGGCCAGCGAAA
Organism: Geotrichum histeridarum; assembly: GCA_030566085.1. NCBI lineage: Eukaryota > Fungi > Ascomycota > Dipodascomycetes > Dipodascales > Dipodascaceae > Geotrichum > Geotrichum histeridarum. Next base: position 38,865 of record JAJMHO010000128.1, read on the forward strand.
GGGTGCTCGATCTGACCTCCGACGTGATTAGCATGAACGCCGCGCACTACACGGTGTGGCACCACCGATTGCAGACATTGATTGCGCTGCGGGATCAAGGCATCTGCCTGGACCAGCCCAACTGCCTGCCAGTGCTGTTTCTGCAGGCGCTGGGCGGGCAGGCCGACGACGAGCTGGAGGTTGATTTGACCAGGGAGGTGGTTGAGGACTACGAGTGGCTGAACCAGGTGACTCTGGACACGGCCAAGAATTTCCAGATCTGGCATTACAGGCAGTGCCTGATGCCGAAGGATGTGACGACCATGTTTGCGCGCATGTACTTTAAGATGGAGCGGTATGTGGTTGAAATGGTGCTGGGCGACGAGCCGAAAAACTATCATGCGTGGTCGCACTTGCAGTGGGTGGTGAGGCATACGCCGAAGGAGTTTGCGGTGCCGGTGGAGGAGGAGATTCAGTACGCTGAGTACATGCTGAGCCAGGATGTGTACAACAACTCAGCTTGGTCATTCCGGTTTTTCACGCTGGAAAGAGCCGAGCCCACTGAAGAAATGCTACAAGCAGAGCTGGCGTACGCTCAATTTGCAATTACGGAGGTGCCGCAGAACGAGGCCGCTTGGAATTTCATTGTTGCCGTCTACGAAAAGTACTACACAGGGGCTAAAGCGGCAGAGGGACAGAAGCAATTAGAAGAGCTCTGCTTGAAAATGGCGCCGGTGGACGACGAAGCTGCTGTGTTCCGGTCGACGCACGCTTTGGAAACGCTGGCTGACTTGTACGAAGCACAGGGCCGGCTGGAGCAGGCGCGCAAGACGCTGGCGCTCTTGCAGACTTACATTCCAATGCGAAAGGGATACTGGTCGTTCCGGATGCACCAGTTGACAGCATGAAAAAAAAAAATTGTAAAGCAAAAAAAACTGTATAAAATTAAACTAAGTAAAACTAAGTAAACAATGCATTTCTAATAAATATTAAATCTTCAAGGTGATGATGATGGTAGTAGGGGCACACATTACAGAGGAATTCCAAACTGGCGCGAGTAGCTCTCTAAAATGTCCCACGTCACAGCCGTTCCGCCACAGATAACAACCACCAGCGTCGAGTTTGGCGTCAAGTCTGGCAGAATATCTTTGAGCGTTCCATTGTAAATAGGTGCCAGTGCGGTTCCGCACGCAGCTTCAATCAGCAGCTTGTGGTCGCGCGCAAAGTTAATGCACGCACCGGCAGCGTCAGCGTCAGACACAACGACAGAATGGGTCGGGCCACGGGTTTTAGATGTGGCATAAGCAAGCGTCTGGTGCGTGACATTGACAGTAGCAAGCGAGGTTGCAATGGTACGAGGGGCGGCGAGTTGGACTTGAGTGCCACCAGCAGCAAGCGAGGCGTTCAAAGCAGCGCAGCCCTCAGTCTCGACAGCGACAATAGGCACATCTGACCAGCCGGCTTTTTCAAATCCCTGGCACAGACCGTTATAGAGGCCACCGCCGCCGACTGAGCAGATAACAGCGTCGGGGCGCGCTGGGGGTGGGGTGCAAGGCAGTCCCGACTCGTCGAGGCTAGACGTGTCACTAGCGTCATCACGGCTCGCGGGGCCGGCAAACTGGTTGACGAGCTCAGTTGCAATAGTAGCATTGCCTTCCCAGACCAAAGGATCGTTATAAGGGTGGCAGTAGACCGCTGTTTCCTCACACTGTGGAATGAGGACCTCCTTGATGTGTCTATCCGAGTCCGCAATGTAATCGCCATGGACCACGACATTAGCGCCTGTTTTTCTAATGCGGTCCACCATTGTCTTGTTTATAGATTTGGGCAGGCACACTGTGCACTTTTGGCCGTACTGTCTTGCTGCGTACGCCGTGGCAGCGCCTGCGTTACCTCCCGAGGGAGAGAAAAAGTGAAAGCGCGTGCCGGGCGGGGCGTTAGCCACAGTGTGATGAACAAGGTGACCAAGGCCTCTTGATTTAAAAGAGCCAGAAGGCTGGACCATTTCAAGCTTGAGCAGGACCTGGGCTCCCGCAAGCTCAGAGAGGTACAGAGACGGGATGAGAGGGGTGTCGACGTAAGGGCTTCTGAGTTGCATTTTGATTTCGTGTGTTTATTTTTAATTATATGGAAGATGTTGAACTTGAAGAAAGAATCCCAAGGCCAGAAGGGCCTCAGATATGTATTTATATTTATATCAAGGCTGGTTTCTTTTACAAAGGCAGCAAGCGGGAGCCTCATGATAAGCGCCACGGGAGGCACTTTTTTGTTGTTTTTTTTTTTTTACTTTTACTTTTCAAGGGAAAGCCTCCCTGTTTCCGTTTTACATATTGTAACATTCAAAGATTGTAGTAGTAAAGGAAAGGTCACCGAGTAATTTAACTCAGTGCTTTTATACAGATATTCGTATATTCAGTATGTATTATTAAAAAAAAAAAAGGTGGAGTTGCTTGTTTATTTCTTGCTGTTCAAAGCCAAAACGGCGTGTGTCACAAACTCCGGTTTTTGAACTGAGTAGAAGCAACAAACGGGGCAGGAACAACTTCAACACCACCCAAGGGAAAAGACCAAAAAAATTCAAGCAAAAATAAACAAACCGGGCAGTCGGGTCCCAGTGCATTTTTATTCAAACGGTTTACTGAGTTTGGGTATGACCCGTGTTCCGCTATATATAGTTTTTTTTACTTCTTCCTCACATAGTAGAGAAAAGAAGAAAAAACGTTGAAAGGAAGGTGTCAGCCCCACGAGGCCCTGGAAACAACGGCCAGTCACGTGTGTAACCGAGTTATCATTTTTATAAACAACCCGAGTACAGACCATGTTAGAGTATTGTAACATTGTCTCTTGGTATATAGAAAAAAAACCCTGTAGGAGGGATTATCTTTGTAAACACAGTACTGTAGATCGATCTATGTTAAAAAATACCCCGCCATACCAGCATAAAAAGGCCTTGGGAAAGAGGAGACAAAATGGTTAACGGCTGCTAACAGGGGACCCTTCTATAACCGGTGTCACCTGTCGATCTGTCCCATGTTCAAGCCAAACCTCACCATATATGGCCAACAAAAAAAAGAAACAAAATTTTGCTCTGAAAAAAAAAATTAAAAAAAAAAATAAAAAATAAAAATAAAAATGAAATTAAAATGAAATTAAAATGAAATAAATATTCTAGAATCATGCAAAGCTGTCGGGACATTATACGAACCCGATAGGAACCCATAATGTCCCGTTTTGGGTTGGTCCGGGTAAGCACCCGTCAAGGTCTGAAACCATAGTACACCTCTTTTCAAAAAATTTGGTTGTATAGTGTAGTGGTCATCACATCGGATTTTGATCTCTCTCAATATGGTCAAAAACCTTCCGGGGACCCCGGTTCGATCCCGGGTACGACCTTTTTTGGGATTGACTACGGAACTTGATCTGATCGGGTCCCTTGGGTGGTTTGGGTGGTTGCAGTGGCGGTTGATGGGGTTTAGGATTCTTCAACGTCGTAGGTGACCTCGATCCAGAGACTACAACCAGCACACTGAACCATGATGGCTCGTGCTGTACCGTTCGCTTCCAGATCGCTTTCCTTTAAAATATAGCCTCCGGCCTCACCGCACCGGCACGCGCGGGTCCATTTGAGCTGGTCGGGATCGGTCTCGTCGCACTGCATGTCGGCCAGATCGACTACCGCGCCAGTCGACCTTGGCGCGCTTGACAAAGAGCCGGGTCTTAGAAGTGTTTTATTATAAGCTGAACGTTGAGCTGGGTCGCTGAGAACGGCGTAGGCGGACTTGAGGGCTGGAATCAGGTGTGATGCTTGAGCTGGAGTGGTTTTGGATGGCTGTTTGTCAGGGTGGTGCGCCAGTAAGCTGGAGTGGTAGGCTTGTTTAATCTCGTCTGAGGAGATATCAGCATACGCTTGAGCTGTCGACTTGTCAAACCCCAGGACTTGGTACAGATTCATGGTTTGACGGTGATGTTGATGATGCTTGATGGAAAGATCACAGAGAGATCATAAAGGCTGGAAAAAGTAAAAACTTCAGGGTAACGAAAAAGTTTCAAAAAACTTTTTCTTCCCAACTATGAAGCTCCCGATCTTGTCAGCCTTTGGAGCATTGTCATTTCATTAACCAACATTACAAAAGCATTAGACAAAAAAATGGCCGAGAAAGAGTCCAAAAAAAGACGGAGGAGCTCCATGACCAAGTCGTCTAAAGGCTCGTCTGCACCTGTTGTGGACAAAGTCAGAATTACCAAAGTGCACGATGCGGTTGGCAAGGTCGCCGTCGCTTCGTTTGGAGCTGTCCAAGTTCCAACTGACACAGAGTTCCAGGTGTTTTCAAGGAGAATGGACAAGAAAACGCAGCAGCTACTGGTGCATGGTGAGTCGGCCGGGATTGAGTACGAGGGCCAGACGCAGCCCGACCAGAGCCAGTATATGGTGGCTTTGTACGACGCTGACACCGGCAACGTGGAACTGTACCCTGGTGCAGCGTACGTTGAAATGGGAACCGTAGTGAGCAAGCTCAAGAAGAGCAGCCAGCCCGAGATCAAGAGCAAGGACATTGCCAGAGTCGCGCAGCGCAACACCCTGGGCGAGACGTTCGGAACCCGCAAGGCCAAGAAAGCCATTACGGACCAAGTTGTCAACAGAATCGATACAGGCATGCTGGAGGATATCGAAGGCGAGCTGGTGGACGCAGTGGCCACGACGACTGCCAACCTGCCGACCCAGGACCAGATGGAGGCCACCATGCTCCAAAACAGACCAATTCCACCCCACAACCCCGCCGCCGAAAAGCGCGAGGACATTTACCCGCTCCATGGCATTGTGCCCAAGCGCGAGTGGGCTGCTATTCGTGTTGACGCTGTGCTGCGCGAGAAGGACGCCGACGCCCGCAAGGCCCTGATGCCGAGCGGCACCACCGAGTTTGTGGCCGCCCGCCTGGTGACGTGCACGGACGCAGCCAAGCACACCGAGAAACTGCAGCTCTTGTACTACGTGGGCCTGCTCATGGCCGTTTACAGCGGGCGCAAGAGTGTCCGCAACAAGACCGGGCTCGTCAAGCTTTTGAACAACCCGCCTGACCTTCTTGTCACCGGCATCCTGGACCGCTTTGTCGGCGTTCAGGGCGGCAGCGAGTTTGGCCGGTCCAAGGAGCGCGCATTCTACATGGACTCTGCTCACGAGACCAAGCTTCTGTGTTACCTTTTGGCCCTGATGCTGAGGCTGGACAACTACGTGCTGGAAGTGCTGCCGCTGGCGGCTCAGTTGGGTCTGAAGCCGTCGCGGTTGTCGGAGGTGATGCGTCAGCTGGGATGTCTGGTTAAGAACGCGTCGGCGGTGCAGGCGGAGGCTCTGGGACTGACGAAGCAGGCTGCGGCAACGTATAAGATTGCGACGCTGTCGGCGCCGCTCAAGTTGCCAGAGATGGTTAGACGCAAGCGCCGGGCTGCGTAAATCCAAGGAGGCAAGGCAGAGAGCATCAAGAGTATATATATTTTATAGAGTCAATTTTGAATTTGGAGCAATTTTTTCAAGATATCAACTGCGAATAAAGCTTAGGTTAAAAGATTTAAAGGGAACGTAATACGATGATTCAAGAGTGTGAAATGCATTGGACTGGGTCACAAAAGCACGACCTCTTTCAGAAGCAGGTCAATTCGATTCAACAGTTCAATAATTGACTGGGAAATTTTATGTCCTTGAAGAATCTCAGATCATTCATTCAGAAGGTCACTTTCACTTGCATCATTATTTCTTCTCAAAAGCAGGAATTGACTCACACTCAACAAATTGACACTATGCACAATGATATTTCTTGAATTAATAATGATCAGTTTGCTAAATCCCCCGTTTTTGTGACACTTTTGCCACTATTATCGATTTGCATGCATCGCGTGTCTGGCGTTGGCGTTATTCCTCCCAAAATTTTTCACCAAATTTCACCCTTCTCCACCCCACCTGCCTGCTCCATCACCATCTCGCAATATGTCCGACGCACCCTCTGATTCTGAGCAGCCCGCTCTGTATGTTTTTTATCATTAATTTTTTGTGTTTCATTGCTAATTCTTTTTAAAAGTACCGAAGAAACCCTCAATGAGCTGGCCGACCTGACCCAAAAGCAGGCTGAGATCGACACCGACATTCGTACGTAACCTCTGCTTGTCAAACCTCCCTATCTAACAGAATATAGACATTCACACTCAATCGCTGCTTACGCCTCACTACACCGCCCGCCGCGATACCCTGCGCCGCGTGCCCCATTTCTGGCCCCTGGTCCTCCGGTCCACACCCGAGCTGTCCGACTTCCTGACCTACGAAGACGATGCCCTGCTCGACCACCTCATCGATCTCCACGTCGAGTACCCCGACACCTCCTCCAAGGACACTGCCCACGACTTTACTATCACCTTCGAGTTCTCCGAGAACCCCTACCTGACCACCACGAAACTGGCCAAGCACTTCAAGCTCGAGAAGTCGACGCGCCAGGACGATACCGGCGCCAGCCGCACCGTTGAAAAGTACACGTCCGAGCCTGTGGCTCTCAAGTGGGCAGACAAGAAGCATAACTTGACAAAGCGTGCTAGTAACGGTGAGGGAAACAACTCGTTTTTCAACTGGTTCAGCTTTACGGGTTCCGGTCCCGGTGACTATTCAGGGGGTGAGAGTGTGGCGTTGACCGTGGCGGAGGTTGTATTCCCGCATGCGATCAAGTTGTTTTTGGATGGTGTGAGGGAGATGGATGATTTGGAGGATGAGTATGATCTGAGTGGAGGTGAGAATGAGGATGATGATGAGGACGACGACGACGAAGAGGAGGAGGGTGAAGATGAGGAAGAAGAGAAGGGATCGGGAAAGAGAGCGTTGGAGACGACGGACTCCCCGCGCAAGAAACAGAAGTAGTTTTTGTAGATTCATAGACTTGAAATTGAAAAATGTTGAACAATCTAGATATGGTAGCATTGAATTGAGACAGTAGGCTGTGGATTGCAGAGTATAAGGAATAGACCTGAAATTACCAAATCAGATTGATGGTTTGAAGAGTACTTACTTAAACCCCATACTAGCTAGGCCTACACAAATATAAAACCGATTCAATTAACTTTAATATGACTCCAAAAATGATGATGCATTTCCTCATTATCAGTATTAAGTTATTCAAGGAACCAAAAACAAAAATCTTTTCGGTCTATTTCAGCGCAGTCTGGATGCCACAGTTCGTTAATATCCAATTCTTATTGTGACACTCATTCAGCACCTTGTCATATTATACGTCGTCATCTCAATTCATTTCAAGTACAATTTGTAGCTCGGTCAATGCATCTATAATCATATTTCTATCTTCCAGTACTAGCAATAACTTGCGCCCTTCATTAGTCTAAACTGCGTCCGCTTGTAGGTGAAAATCAACTGTGGTATTAGTAATTCCTGACTGTCTATCTAGAACTTTTAACTGTGCTGTGTACCTTGTCCCAATAAGCACAAGCGTCACAAAAGTAGCTGGCTTGAAATCGTTCTTGAATACACATTAGCTAGGCCTACCGCCATGGCTTCTTGGTGTCCAGAATTCGTTCTTATAATTCTTAAAGTGGCTTAATAGTAGTTTTCTAACAAGTTTTTCTTCTTTCATCATAGCTGAAGCATGCTTCAGCTCTTAACCAAGCATAACAGATGAACGATTTAAATTTTGAGCTTGAATTAAAGCATTGTTACTAAATGCTGAATTACATTGATTTTGAAGAATAGCCAGCATCAAATATATAGAATTGCTTCTTAATGTGAAAATTGCACGTTTTGAAGTTTTGGCATCTAATAGATCCCTTCTATTGGCTGGATATACATCATAGGGTATGAGCTCACGATCAAGATACCCTTCAAGTTCGTTGAATGCAAGAAGGATACACCTCCTAGGCTTGTTCCTTTCTCTTATAAATTTGCTGAATATTTTGTTTCGCCTGCATGCATGGTAATAAACTCGTAGCCTGTTAACTATTCTCAATATTCTTTAGCTGGAAACTTGGCAGAATAGAGAAATTGGGTGTATACTATCAAATATATTCTCTCAGCCACTTCTTAGCCACTTCTTACCCTCAAAGATGCTGCCCATCAAAACAGATTACTATACTGACTAAAAAAACCGAAGGCTGCATGCTCAAAAATTACGCATCACCTTGATAATAAAAGACCTATGAGTGAAATTGTCGCTAGGTATATCCAAGTTAGGAGCGCTTACTTCTCCATGGTGCTTGATCAATACCATGGACCCATTCATTCACCTAGAGGCCTCTGGAATGATTTATGGCAGATGGGAGAAAGTCGGTGGGCAACATTGTAGTGAAGTATCAAATGTAAATTCCATGGACTCCAGAAAAAGAATTAGACTTTCAGGCAGAAATTTAAGCATATATTTTTCAACGCCGATAACCTTTTCTGTTTTCCATATCCATTGCAATTGCAACTGCGAAAGGTCAAAACATTATTTGCGAGCTTAAATTCTTGAATACTTATAATCAATATTAATAGTTGTTTTAAACAAGATCAAAGATAATTACAAGATGCATTCACTTTTAGATCTCGCATGTAGATGTTATTAATTAAAAAGATTGCATGCAGAAAATAGTTACTCCGCTAGCAGTTGATGAAAACATTATAAGCTAGCTGTTAATCAACCATATGAAAGATGCATCTCGTATGTATAAAAAGGTACTCCTACCAGTCCACCTGCCTTGATCCCAGTATGTCTATATAGGTTGATTATTCTCACAGCTATTCATTAGTCGAGTCAGCCGCAAATGCTTTGGGTAGGTATGTGTAGCACTAGCATGCTTTGGCAATAACACTTGCAATATATATAAGTCAGTACTTCCTCCCCATAGCCAAATCGAAGTGAACTTTTTCACTATTTATGTGCAAGTGTTCATGATGGGTTTTTCAACATCAATAACTATTCTCATTCTTCTCCTCAATTCCTTAGGAGTCTTTGCTGTCACAAAACCAGTATGGGAGACTTTTAACTTCACAAACATTAGATCACCGGAAGGTAAAGCAATTCTCGCGAAGTGCAATGCGGTAGTAACACAATACAACTCCATCACTCAAGAAGTATGGGACAGTTCAACTGACAGTGAGAGACAGCGATTGGGCTGCATACCTCCTAATGAACCCGATGCTTTTCAGGTTTGCCTTATCGGTATGGACATACCTACTTATACAATTGGAGCTGGCCGAGTGTCCATGAAAAATATGTTTGAGTTTTGCGTGTTCACTCTCCCTGATCCTCCTACAACTAGCTGCGACACGACAAAGCCTGCATTGCCAAAATTCATTTCAACAGGGCGTGAAGCGGTAGGTGAAAAGTACCCTATAAGGCAATGCAACTTCCTCGTCCAAAACTATAATAGTATTCCATTAACGGCATTAAATGGTTTGAGTCTACAGAATCAAAAAGCGACATTGTGTAAACCATGGGGTAGTGCACTTTATATCACTTCATGTAAGACAGGCTTCTCAAACTATCCCGTGACGCTAAATAACTATGCTGCTTCTGCTGATATACAAAATCTTTTGAGATATTGCGAAGCTGCCGCCGACATCCTGATAGGACCGCTCGCAAGTTGCCTTCCTACTAGTTCTACCACTAGCTCCTCCAGTTCTACCACCAGCTCCTCCAGTTCTACTACTAGCTCCTCTTCTAGTTCTACTAGCTCCACCTCTAGTTCTACTTCAAGATCTACTGCTAATTCCAGTTCAAGCTCCATCACAGGCTCCACTACCGGCTCCAGCATTACTTCTACCACCAGCTCTTCCACTGGTTCCACAACTGATTCCAGCATCAGTTCTCCTACTAGCTCTACTACTTCCTCTACAAGCTCTACCACGAGTTCCACTAGTGCAAATACAAGTTATACCACCAGCTCTACCACTGATTCTACCACTGATTCTACCACCAGTTCTATTACTGGTTCAAACTCAAGTTCTACTACCAGCTCTACTGATTCCAGTTCAAGCTCAACGACTGATTCCAGCCTGAGTTCCACTACAAGCTCTACTACTGATTCCAGCACGAGTTCCACTTCAAGCTCTACTACTGATTCTAGTTCTAGCTCTAGTTCTACTACTAACTCTTATTCAAATTCCAGCTCAAGCTCCATCACTGATTCAAGTTCAACTTCCAGCATAAGTTCACTCACTAGTTCTACCACTGGTTCCAGCACGAGTTCAACCACTACCTCTACTACTGATTCAAGCTCTACCACGGTTACCAGCTCAAGTTCAGCTAGTGATTCCAGTTCAAGCTTGATAACAAGCTCATCCACTGACTCGAGCTCAACTACAAGCTCCACTACTGATTCAAGCACCAGTTCTACCACTAGCTCTACTACTGGTTCCAGTTCTATCTCAACCACGAGCTCTACTACTAGTTCGAGCACCAACCCCAGCTCAAGCTCTTCTTCTGATTCCAGCACCAGTTCCACTACAAGTTCTTCTACTAGTTCTACTACTAATTCTAGTTCTGGTTCTGGCTCTGGTTCTAGTTCAACTGTTGTCTCCAGTTCAAGTTCCACCGCTGATTCCTCAAGTTCAACTACTGATTCAAGCTCTAGTTTTGCTAGCTCTACTGATTTCAGTTCAAGCTCAACTACTGGCTCCACTACTGATTCAAGTAGCTCTATCACAAGTTCCACTGGTGATTCGAGTTCAAGCACCAGTTCAAGCTCCAGTTCAAGCTCCAGTTCAAGCTCCAGTTCAAGCTCCGCTGCAAGCTCTACTGCAAGTTCCACTTCTGACTCCAGTTTAGGCTCCAGTTTAGGCTCAACGACAGGCTCGTCCATTGGTTCCAGTGCAAGTTCCTCTGCTGACCGTGGCTCAAGCTCTATCACAGGCTCCAATGCTTCAAGCTCCACCACTAGCTCTATTACTGATTCCAGCTCAAGCTCAACTAGCTCAACTACTGTGTCTAGTTATAGTTCTACTACTGGCTCTAGTCCTGGTTCTACCTCTGCTTCTAGCACCGGTTCTAACTCTGCTTCTAGCACCAGTTCAAACTCTGGTTCTAACTCTGGTTCAAACACTGGTTCTAACACTGGCTCCAGCTCTGGATTCAATTCCACTTTGTCAACTACTTCACTTGCAGAGCCCAGCTCTTCCACTGGTTCTACTGTTCTCAACACTGGCTCGTCTTCAACCACCTCAAGCAGCGGCACTGGATCTTCATCTCAATTATCTTCCACCCTCGCCAGTACCAGCCCTATTTCTGGGTTAATCGCGCCAAGGGTTTTTGTTGATAATGTGTTTTCTACAATCAGCGTTGCGCTTATGGAAAACAGAAATTCAAACGTGAATGAATCAATTGTAAAGGCTCAAGTTGATGGGTTGATAAATCAGTTTAGAGAAGTGTTTGAAGATGTCTTGGAAGCGTTGGCAAGTCTGGTATTCCCGGATCGGGTCGGTAGGTCCCTGCGAAAGCGTGATGCGGTTACAATTGTACCAGCTTCAATTGTGACTTGGTCGTTTCAGTTTTTTAACACCCTGGACGCATGGCTAGCCTCACCGTCTTTCCCGACTTTTGCTTGTTTGTTCCAAGCAGCCTTGCTTAATATCAATGTCAACGCTGCGTCAACTGCCGCTCTGGCCAGACTTGGTGATGTTGTATCAATTGTTAATACCCGCGTTAATGCTGCTGCAGTCGCAGACTCAAAAGCAAATGATTCTGTTTCTAAGGTGAGGGTAGCCGT
>JAJMHO010000129.1:0-49725 GCA_030566085.1 Geotrichum histeridarum
TCTCGTTCAAGGACACAAGGAAGGCAGGCTCCTTGGCACCAGCAGCATTGATACGGTCAACAGCGATCATGACGGTGGTCTTGACAGCGTCAATGAAACCAGCCTTGGAGACATCAGCGTTGATGCTGGGGGACAGAGCTCTGACGTTGGCAAGGAAGACCTGGTAGCCAGGGGAGGCAACCCAGTTTCTGAGGACAGTAGTGAACTCCTGAACAAGAGGAAGGAGAGCAACGTTGTCAATAGGAACCTTCAGGTGAGCATCGCGCTTGGCCATAGCAGGAGCAACTTGATCGGGGAACAGAACAGGAAGGACTCTGCTGACAACATCACCGAAGACTCTCTTAAGCTGGTTGGAGATGGTGCGGACCTGGCCCTGAGCAACTTCCAAAGCGACACCGTCCTTCTTGCCCATGAGAACACCGGCCTCAGCCTTGGCAATGAGGTTATCAATGAACTGAGAGGCAGAAATAAGAGTGGGAGCGGCAGTGGGGGCAGCAGTTGAGGAAGCAGCAGCAGAAGTAGAGACAGAGGCAGAGGGGTTGGCACCAGCATCAATGTTGCGCTGAACGTTGGTGAAGATTCTCTGCATGATCATCTTGATTTCGTTGAAAGAGTCAGTGAAAGCAGAGTTGGTGGCAGCAGCAGCGTTAATGCGATCGACAGCGATCATGACGGTAGTCTTGACAGCATCGATAAAGCCAGCCTTGGAGACATCAGCGTTGATGCTAGGGGAAAGAGCTCTAACGTTGGCAAGGAAGACCTGGTAGCCAGGGGAGGCAACCCAGTTTCTGAGAACAGTGGTGAACTCCTGAACAAGAGGAAGGAGAGCGACGTTGTCAATGGGGACCTTGAGGTGAGCATCACGCTTGGCCATAGCAGGGGCGACTTGATCGGGGAACAGAACAGGAAGGACTCTGCTGACAACATCGCCGAAGACTCTCTTAAGCTGGTTGGAGATGGTGCGGACCTGGCCCTGAGCAACTTCCAAAGCGACACCGTCCTTCTTGCCCATGAGAACACCGGCCTCAGCCTTGGCAATGAGGTTGTCAATGAACTGAGAGGCAGAAATAAGAGTGGGGGCGGCAGTGGGGGCAGCAGTAGAGGAAGCAGCAGCAGAAGTAGAGACAGAGGCAGAGGGGTTGGCACCAGCATCAATGTTGCGCTGAACGTTGGTGAAGATTCTCTGCATGATCATCTTGATTTCGTTGAAAGAGTCAGTGAAAGCAGAGTTGGTGGCAGCAGCAGCGTTGATACGGTCAACCGCAATGGTGACAGTACCCTTGACAGCCTCGATAAAGCCGGCCTTTGCCATATCAGCGTTGATGCTGGCAGAGAGGGCTCTAACATTGGCGAGGAAAACCTGGTAACCGGGGGAAGCAACCCAGTTTCTCAGGACAGTGGTGAACTCTTGGACAAGGGGGAGGAGGGCAACGTTATCAATAGGAACTTTAAGGTGGGCATCGCGCTTGGCCATGGCAGGAGCAACTTGATCAGGGAAGAGAACAGGGACGAGTCTGCTGACAACGTCACCGAAGACTCTCTTGAGCTGATTTGAGATAGTTCTAACCTGGCCTTGGGCAACGTCCCAAGCGACATCTGGCTTCTTACCCATGAGAACGCCAGCCTCGGCCTTTGCAATAATGTCATCAATAAATTGAGAGGCGGAGACAAGTGTGGGAGCGGGTGTGGCAGCCATGCTTGAAGAACTTGGGGTCCAAACGGCTGAAGATGCAGGTGGAGATGGGGCGGCGCTAGATGAAGCACCAGCTAGATGACCATCTCTAGCATCTAGTTGGACGGGTTGAGCTGATGCAAATGAAGTAAAAGCTAGAACTGATCCAGCGACCAGCGATGAAAAGATTTTGACCATAACTCGGAGATTATTTGATCACAATGATTAGAGATTAGGATAATTATGAGTTGATGTTGTTGATTGAGAGAATAATTAATTGATGGAATGAAATAGAAGAAGGAAGATAGACGGTTCTTTATATAGGCAATCGTGAAGCATCTTGAGGAGGGCTAAAGACTAGTCGTTTGCAACGTCAAGAAGGCGGAGAGTGGGCGAAGAACATACAGTTTCAAATTTCTTTTTCTCCTACCGAGAAAACTGTAAACCAGATGATTTCAAAGTCTTGGTATTCTCTTTTCAATCAACTGTATGATTACCGTTCTCACCAGTCTGGGGTTTCTCAGCTTGACATCTCATTTCCTTTGCCATCATAGCATCATAGTCGTAACTACTATCTTAATTCTTTACATCACTTTATCTTAGCTATTGAACAAGTCTGCTTAAGCATCTTCAAAATTCAAGCAAAGTGATCTATCCTTCATGGTATTGTTTTAATTTCCGTTTGTACTTCTCTGTAAGTCACGAATTTGGTCCACTAGTTTTTACGTTATTGTGACTTCCCCAGCCCCACGATTCGAAATATCCCAAAACAAGAATAAGATTCACAAACAAGGTCAAATTAAGCTTGCATGCAACCGGCAATTCCGAATAGAGACCCAGGTTTATTTTTAACTATAATATCTGGTACCTAGTATACTCTAACGGTTACGGGCTATGACTAAGCTGTATTCATGTTTATGGGCAATATTGTCAGGTTATAGCCTGGGCAGTGTTGAGCCAAAACCTAAGCCTCGCTGATCAGACCGTTGACAGAATATGGGCTAATGCATGCACCTATAGTCGAAAAGAAGCATTCTACGGGAGGCTAATCTAGATTTGTTTGGAGAAGGGTCTTATTCTAAACGAGATGGAATTTGCAAAAAAGGGTCCTTAATACTCAAACACCAATTCAATATTACACACTTCAGGAAGTATGTGTTGCATGAAACATTGGAGCACATTATCTTTTATATCCTGTGCTTTATTTGCAAGTTAGACTCCAGAAATATTTGTGGGTCAGATTTTTCTACCACTCACTACAGTTACTGAAAGACCTGAATCAGAAATCATCTAGCTGTACCTCCAAGTCAACCCTCATCATTTGTAATTCGTTGAAGATCGTCACTCATAGAACACATGGAATCAATCTTAAATTCATTGTCTTTTTCTACGACGCTAATTACAACTTTGTTTTGAACTAAGCCCGGGTATTGATGCTAGCCTGTCTGGTATACAGACAATTGAACTTGAAAATTTGTAAACACTGATCATACCGTCTTGATTCGTTTTACGCCAAGACTGCTTATGATTTTTACATCAAATCTTTTAATGGCATAAGTCAATAACTAATTTTTTAGCTCAGGTTTATGGATAATTATTAGGGCTAACAATTACTGTCAAGGTGCTTCTTTGTCAATATGAACCTTCTATACTATTGAAAAGAGGTACTCTCTCGCTCTAGCTACAACCTAGAGTGTGCACAACAGTGTCAATCAATGTCACTTTTATCTCGATAACTTTAGAAGCATATCTGAGGGCAAAGTAGGACAATATGAATGCTCTAGTTATCCACCTTTTTCACACTTTATTGTTGGACTGAAAACTTCAAAGAGTTACTCAAAGCTTCCAAGGGTATTATTAGAAATAAAACTTGTCAATATGTCAATAGCGTTAACAAGAACATTGCAAATCTTGGCTCCCTAGATTGTGACGATTCATTTATTGAGGGTGAAATTCCTGTACACATTGATTTGAATATAACTTTACCTCGTCTAGATCACAGGCTGAGATCATATCTTGAATTGCCAAGAATTCATTTATTCAACTACGCCACTATTTATTTATATCCCCAGGATTTGAATCAATCAAGTAGAAGCTGGAATTCTAGTTTGGGGATATCTATCTAGAGCTGATGCACTGCACCCGTAGCAGCTGCCTGGAACCCCAGTTTTCTCATGACCAAAACAAAAAAACTCTTGGCCTTGAAGTCAAAGTAAAGTGATAAAACGCCGTAGCACGAAAACACAGTTTACCGGAGATCGTTGACTAGGGAGTTATAAATAACGGAAAGACTATATAGTAAAGTTGTCTTTGTAACACGCAGAACGAATTTGGTCTAGACTCCTATAAACTGTAGTGGCCCTAACCCATATCCAATTCAGTCTACACCATAACATACTGTTGCTCTCAGTTGATTTAGCCTAGGAGTCTAAACAATTTGTGGAGAATATGCACTTATAGCATAGAGAAGCTCTTGTACTCAATTGCTTTAGGTTTGTATGCCTATATATTCTTATTCAATGCTATTCGTATAGGGTTGCCCAGTAGGCAAAAATTGTTCAAGGCGTCTATTTCACAATTGAATAAGTTCCAGATGGAAATCTTTGAAATTTTTCATTGCAATTCAAGTTGAATTGGTAATATAAATCTTTTCAATTGGAAATTTACATTCTTGGTTGGAAGATACAAAGAGTGAAATTGTGTTTTATTGTGTGGCACTTAATTGTGGATCACAAGTAGGCCTGCAGCTAGACACTGTGCATGGAAACCAGGCTTTCTTAAATTTCAGTACATCTCATGAAGCTTTTCGAAATTCATCAATGCTTTAATATACCTACCTAGCTTCTTTCACTTTGATCACAGAGCTGGTCTTAATTGAAGATGTCTCTTTGCTGCTACATGAGGTTTTATCACATACCCCAACCCAATACTGAAAGATGCCCTTTTGTAATTAATGCACATATTATAAGACAAGACCTGATGGATATATCGATATGGGATAGATATTCCAACTTAGGATTACGACCTCGTCGTTCTGAGAGTTAACCTTATTAATAAGTATTACGAGTATTAATTGCTTTCAAAATATAAAATTCTCAAGAGACCTCCTATCCGGGATAGTTGGCTGTCTGAATGCTTGCTATAAGTTACAAGGCAGTCTCACAAGTTGATACAACTGATCACATTGCTGAGGCTCTGTAATTTGAAATCGCTTTGCCGTGAGCTTTCCATAGGGAATGTCACATTGTTGATATCTCGAATGGCACTGTCTGTCTACAAACTTTCAGAATTTTACAAAATTCACTTGAGTTTGGCTGGTGGTTTACAGTCTCCCATTGATGTGACAGGTTTGTACTTGATTCTGTGAGATTTTACCAGATGGTGCCCTTTCAAGATGCGTTGAAACTGTTAGCTACATGCTCAGAGTCTTCGGGTCATGCTATCTGTCTTTTGAAGGTTTATGGTAGTGTATGATACCCCAATAGGTGTCTCTAATCATAGAACGTAATTTGGTATTTGCTTCATGATCTGATAGAGACAGTGTTGCCTCTAGCCCTTTCTGCAATGCCGTGAATGTTGCAGCTATCTTTGTTCACCTTTCTAGAAGTTTCTGCTGGCCCAGATCTCTAAACTGTATTATTGTTGGAGTGTTTGGCTGTATTTATTTCTGCACATGGTCTCTCGAAGATTGTGATTCCCATTGGGGTGGATAATTTTTCAATTCTTCTGGGCCTGTGCTTGTCAACCGTTGCACCATACTCGAAATTGGCATCTACATTCACGTAAATATTTTCCATTCAAACCTGTAGTAGCTAATTGAACATCTCGGTAATTCTGGACTTAGTTCAACCAGTTACACCATCAATCTCGCAAGCAAGGCGTCATTTCTCACTGTTGATTGCCGTCTATTCGCCCCACATTGATGCAGGCGATTCTGAGTAGTCTCTGACTCTGGAGCCATTGCCACCTAAAGTCAAGCAATTCAGCAAGTAGAACATAACAGCTAATATTAAACTTCATTTAAATTCATGAGAGTTCCCTGGTGAAGTCCCGTCCCTTGCGCCTGTTGCTTGTCCCGCAGTTGAAGACGGGTCGGAAGTCTCTCCAGGCTGTGCTTACCTAAGCAGAAATTGGGAGTGCAGGCTTCGCCTACTTTTCTCCAACCAGCCAACCACCCCCAATTTCATTATTCATGAGATTTCACGCCGGTTCGCTTTGATCATTGAACCAGCTACACACATAGTCTTCTTTTTCTAATTTCTTAAACATCTTTGCAAAGTTTGCTACAGGTGAGCGAATTGGTATTCGAGGTTGTGGTGGCACTGTACTCTAACGGCTTTTTTAGATGGCACAAAGAACTCAATACGCCAACGCAATTTTGCCTGCGTACCGACCATCGGATGTGCCTTCGATTGTGAAAACTCGTGTTGGCAGCGGCGAGCATTTAAATACAGAGGTTGCGGACTGGTTCCGCGAGCGGGCTAGAATTGAAGCGGCCTATGCTGCTGAATTGGAGAAGCTAACTCGGAAGGCCGTTCCAGAACTGCAGAGATCCGGCCTGTTTGAAGCAATCTGGCTGGCTGTTGTTCGGTCAACCGGCGAGGTTGCTGACGCCTCAAACTCGCTTGCGCACAAGATCCAGCATGACGTCGAGCAGCCCTTGCGCCGGTACTGCGCCAAGTCCCCCCAGTGGATGGACATGAAGGTGCTGCAGGACGAGCTGGAGACTTTGGGCCAGAATTTCAAGAACTCTGTGGACCACCGCAAGAAAAAGCATGGCGACTCTCCCGAAGAGGTCCGCTCTCAATGGGAAAACCAGGCGCCGTACATCTTGGAGCAGGTAGAGACCATTGACGAGAGCCGGCTTGGCCACTTGAAAAACCTGCTTACTACGTTTGGCACTTTGGAAGCTGACAAGTCCGAAAAGACCATGAAGATCTCCGAAACAGTGTTGAACGGTATTCTTTCCTACGAGCCTATTGACGATGTTGCTGCATATGCGGCGCTGGTAGGAAAAGGTGACGCTATCCAACACACTGCCGCTCACTCTGTCCGCAGCCAAACCGACTCCCTGGGCCAGAGTTTGACCAACCAGTCTGATGGCCTTTACGAGAACCCACAGTCATCTGCGCAGGCGGCCAAGGAGGAACACTCTTCAGGCAAACTGCGATCCAAGGTGGGCTCAATTTTCAGATCGTCCAAGAAGAAGGGCAAGAACCTTCCTTCCGCCCCACCACCTGCTTCTTCTTACACCCCCGCGGCCCGCTACAGAAATGGCCCGTCTTCGCTTAGCAATCAGCCTATTGCTGAGGCTGACACGCCGGCGTCCTTTGCCGCGGTCCCGGTTGCCGCCCGCAAGCCCCCGCCTCCTCCTGCGCGCAAGGCCAATGGTGCCCCGACTGGTGCTTTTGACCCCGCCACGTCCCCAGTGACCTTGTCGGCGCCTCCTAGAAACCTGCAGTCCTTTGCAGAGGAGCCCGAGGAGAAGCTCGTGGACATGCAGGGCGAAGACGAGGAGAAGGCAGCTCGCCCGTACAAGATTGACATTAAGGACGACACGATCAACGAAAAACCTGACGACGATGATATTGCGCTGTCTGTGATTGCCTCCACGCTGCGCCAGCGTAACACAGTCACCGGGCGCGGCCAGCGCGGCCGCCGCGATATTCAGTCGACACTGTTCACCAACATCCCTGCGAGCTCGATGGAGTCCCCAGGAGCTACTGGCAGTATAGAGCCCCCGGTGCTGACGCCCCTGCAGACGTCCGCGCCACTCACCGCACCGATTGAGCACGAGGCTATTGCAAGCCCAGTCACGGGTGACAACCAGTCCATGCTCTCGGTCCCTGCCACTGCTGCTGCTGCCGGCGCTGGTGTAGCCATTGCTGGCGCCAACCTGGTTCACCCCGCTCTGCCAACCGAGCCCGGCTTGAATGCGTCGGTGGTCGAAGTCGTGAGCGCGGTGGTGACGGACGGCACTGTTTCGCGAGCCCAGCTGGTGGGCGAGATTGCGTTCAACTACCAAGGTGCCGCTGCATCTCCCGTGAATGTGCGGTTTGGCAACCTGGGCATTTTCGACACCATCACGCCCAACGGCGCGTTTGTGACTGCGGTGGACAAGTCGACGTACACGCTCAACACGGCTGCGCTGGGCTCTGGCGCCGCTGGGTTCAGCTTTGTGTCGCAGTCGGCTGCTGCGTTTGTGCCGGTCGACTTTTCGCCCATTTGGCGTATTGAGAATAACCAGAGCAGTTTGATGCTGGCGTACAAGGTCGCCAACTCGTTTTTGCGGGAGAGCCCTGTGGTACTGCACGACCTCGTCATTAGCGTGCCTGTTGAGGGTGGTGTCGCCACCTCAGCTGTGTCCAAGCCGCACGCTGTGTTCAACAAGGCCAAGCAGCGGATTGTGTGGAAGTTCAACGACCCTGTCGTGGTCAAGGCTGGGTTCGAGGAACGGCTGTTGTGCCGGTTCGCGACAGAGGGCCCAGCGCGGGAGTCGGCCAAGGGCATTGAAATCAAGTTCCGGATGACGGCGGGCGGCAAGAGCTTGCCGGTGGATGTGAGCGGAGATGAGAGTGCGGCGCACCAGGTTGTGTTGGACTACGCTGAGGGTGGGGAGTACAAGCCGGTGAACGCTGTGGTATCGATTGTATCAGGCCAGTTCTCGGTGCATAGTGAGCAGAACGTGCAGAACAACTGCTAGACCCTTTTTTTTTTTTACTTTCTTTTTTCTTCTTTTCTTCTGAATTCTTTCTTCATTATTTTTTTCCCGTTTTTCTTTGACTTGTTTGTCTTTTTTTTTTCTAAGCTTCTTCTTTCTTTTTGACCTCCTCCTCCTCTGTTTTCTACTACTTCTTTTCTCTTTTTCCAAACTGTCATTATATTGAGAGTAATATTTGATAATTTATAATGCGTTTTTTTGTATACTTGTATACATGGTCTTGAAAGGCTCGGACTAGTTGTACTGTAGACTACACTAAAAAAGTAGAACTTGTAACCAGAGGTGATGTTCGGATGCGACAAAAGTGGAATTGGTCTTTCGATGTTGGTGCAAGAGTGCATTGAAAGGCAATTGTTTCTGGTGGTGCCCAGGGAAGTTAAAATTTGGTTGCTCTCTCCTTATCTAAAATATGATAATGCAGATATCACAATTGAAATGGTCCATCATGTCTGTGAGGTCTGAACTACATTAGACTTTTAAAAATGGGGCTGTGATGATCTTCTTGTTTCTGATTTCATTATCAATTGTGAGATCATGATGTAGATCCAGTCATTTTGATTAGGTCTATCAAGTCTCCCAGTCCTGATATTGAACAGTAGTTTATGCTGTTGGAGAAGCGCTGTCAATTAAAATGAGCCATGTGTGTTTAGTTGCTATTTGATCTTCATGCCCAGACTTTCTTTCTTGACTGTAGTCAAGCTCATATACCTACATCTAAATGATTCTCGACTTCGGATCCGAGTACTTTTCAGCATGAAACGTTTTTAATACCTTTTTTAGTGCATTGACATACTAATTACATAGCACTGGCACAAGTGAATCATTTCATAGAATCTTGTATTCACATGCTATATAGATGGATCAGCCAATTTATAAACACCTTTTCAGTTCTGTCTTTGACTCAATTCCTAATTTCGACTCAGAGTAGTACCATTGAATGGTCAGTCAATCTTGAAACGCTCATTTACTTGTATAGTCGTATATTAATTTTCAAGGAGATGTAATATAATTATAAGTCCATTTTATTATATTTTTCAATCTCCATTAAGCCATTAGAGAGCAAATTGCAACTTTTAGAGAATCTTTACGGAACATTTCAAGGGATCTAAATAGAAAAATAATCATGGAAAAGCTTCACGACAAAGTGTATTTTCACGTTTGAACTGCAAACGGACAATCAATAATAAAAATAATAATAAAAAAATGCTAAACAGAACTAAAATCATCAAAATCATACAAGAACATTCAGTGCAAAAAGAATAGTAAGTGCAGGGGGTAAACCTTAGGTCTTTAGTTGCCTTATTCAATCGACTTGTTTGACAACACGACATCATTTGGCTTCTCCACATCGCCCACTCTAAAGTCCATCTTTTCCTCACTGTCGTCTCTTGGCGTGGCTCCTTCGTGTGGTCTGTAACTATCACGCGCAGCAAACGCGCTCTCAAACGACGCCATAGAGCCGGCCATGGCCATCACGTTTTCAGTTCTCACCTCGGCTACGAACGGCTCTTGAGCGGCTGGGTGGTGGTCGGCTGGGCTATAAGTGCTAGCGGCAACGCTGTGAAATGAAGACATGCGGGTGAGAGGCTTGAGGGTAGAAAGGCGAGAGTTCTGGACATTGCCACGGCCGTCCACAATGATTCTCATTCTAAAGGTGGACTGGGTCAGGGGTCGTGCTGTCTTGGCAGCGACAGATGCGACAGCTCGAGAGGAGGCAGCGAGCTGGGGGGCGGTAGACATGGCGCGGGAGACAAAGTTAGCGGCAGTTGATGATTGCATTTTGGTTGTTTTTGTGTAATGTAATGAGACGGGGTGAATGTGTTTTTGTGAAAATAAATAATAATAAAGAATTGAGGTAGATGAAGACAAGATTGGAGGACTGGAGAGGAGAAAAAAAAGATCGAGGAGGAGATGGGTTTTATATTTATAAATTTTGATCGAGATCGATAATCTCAGACAATTTTATGGTGAAGTTTTCAAAACGACGAAAAAGAACGGAGAAGACAAAAAGACAGGGCAAGTCCAATATTGTCCCACTAAACTGTTTTTGGGGGGGGGAAAAAAAATCCGGGGAAGTCAAATTTTTACTATATGTGGTGGAGTGGAACATGACAAAAAGAAATGTTTGAGGGTGGTGGTGGTCGAGATCGGAATCTAAAAATGTAGAACTCAGAAATGTAGAACTGCAAAAGTACCCTTGAACCCCGTTTTGTCACGAATGTCAATTACAATAGTAATCTCCTTTATAGTGGTATTGAGTACTGTTGTGTTACATTTAAATAATATTGTAAACTTTAAATAGTAATTTTGGATTAATTTATAATGGTATGTCAATATTAGTCAGAAAGTCGGAATTAGATAATAAAATCAAGATGACTAATCTACCGTTCAACCGAGGCCTTTTCCACCATGACAAAACATCATCCGATAACTCATTATTATTATGGTATCATTTATATATGGTGTTTTTTTGATTCCGAGTACTGACTGATTGAGTGACTGATATCATCAAGGAGGTTCCAACTAGTACAAAGCAGTTCCCGATATTTTCATGAAAATGTACGTTGTTGGTTTTAATCAAAAGAATTTCAAATTTAGTACGACATTTGATGTGTTGTTTTTTTGTTGTTTCAACATTTGAAATGTTGTTATTGCCCAATTCCGACATTCGGTCTTCTACGACAATTGCAATGTTGTACGACAATGAGCAAATAACATAATCATTACATAATATAGATAAGTTTAATAAGCTAAATCACGTGCATTAAAACATATAAAATGCGTAAATAAGCTGTATTAGTTGTATTTACTAAGCACAGTAAATCACGTGCAGTTAACCCCCAATATAAGCCTTGACACTTGAGACTTGGATCCAATTCAGTGAAAAAGGTAAAAGTATGATGAAAGATTCTATTACAACTAAACAAAAACAACGAAAATGAAATGAAATAATGACCTTGTTTCTCGGCTGCAGCAGTCTCTAATCCTACCAACTGTTTGCACTAACTGCAGCCGCATTGTTGACCCGCTCCTCTTCGTACTCAACCTCGATTCGGCCTCTCTTCGTCTTCTTGGCCTTCTTGTTCTTGCTGTCCTTCTTGCCGGCCTTGCGTTTGGTCTGAGGGGTCTCGCCGTCGCTGTCGCTGTCACTGTCCTCGTCACTGCTGCTGTCGCTCTCGCTGCTTGACTCTGACGCGGCCTCCTCGTCAGATCCGCCCAGCCATTTCTCAAGATCTTCCAAATCAACAAGGTCATCTTCGTCGTCGTCGCCCTCCACGTACTCGACCTCACCGTCATCCGACAGCTCTTCTTCCTCCTCTTCTTCATCAAGCTCTTCCTCTTCTTCGTCCTCAGCCTCCTCCTCCTCCTCTTCTTCCACTCCGTTCAGCACCCGTTTCCAAATCTTCTCGTCCACATTCAAGGGCTGCTCGCCGTACGCTCCGCTCTTCAGGCGGTTGACCAGCTCCCGCTCAATCGCCCGCTCCACCTTGGCAGCCGCCAGCGCCTTGCGCTCTCTCGTCTGCTCTCTTCTCTTGACCTTGGACTTGACGCCCACGTAGTGCCGCTCCTCGTCCTTGAGCGCCAGCCGCCGTGCCGTGATGGCCACCTGCGTCAGCCGCGTCAGTCTCTGCTTGCACTTGTGGATCAGAAACGTGGGCCAGTAGATCAGTCGCTCGTCAATCTGCTCCAGCGCCTTGGAGTACTGCTTGGACAGTCGGATACGCTCCCAGAGTTTGGCGGGGGTGTGCGCGCGCTCGGCTGTCTTCATGTAGAGGTACAAACGACCGTTGACGGAGCGCACAGTGGCGTATTTGGCGTTGGCGAGGGGACATGATTGTCTGCTACACAGACCAGAGACATTGTACTCGTTCCTGCAAAAGTTCTGGTCCTTGGTGGTCTTGAGCTTGAAAGCACAGAACTGGTGGTTAATGACCTGCCAGATAATCTCGTCGGACATTTTTTATAATAAATAAATAAAAGCAGTTGGTTTACTTTTAATTGAAGCTGAAAAGAATTGAAGAATTTGAAGATGTTCTTGAAGGTTGAAATCAGGATCGAATTTTTTTTTTTTTTTATTCCTCCCAACCCGCTTTGAAAAATTTTTGTAAAGCTGAGAGTTACCCGGCTGACCAGAGGTACCTTGATCTCCCAGTACCAACTGCACCATCGTCATGTTCACTAACCACATATTAAAACCATAGATCACAATGAGCGACTCAAAACCACCTCAATCGCCAGAACGGTACGTTTGTTTTATTATCTGTAATATTGACAGAAAACTAACTCTTAGCTAGATCAAATGAACCGACGCAATCCAACCAAGAGCCGGCCCACAAGCCGCCTCAATCAAGGAACAAACGCATCTTTGGACACCTCATGAAATCGCTCGGCTCTTTCCAGCAAGCATCCTTATCCTCACAGCGGTCCGAACGCGAAACCAAGCGCCGAGAAGTTGAGGCCCGCATTGAAGAGAGGCAGAGGGCTGTTGACGAAAAAGCAAGGCGCGAAAGTCAGGCAAGTGAGGCCAGGTTCGGCGGTAGAGATAGAGACCGAGCAAGTGAAAGAAGGAGGTCGAGCAGGGGAGCAAGGGATCTGGACTGGCGGCGGAGCAGATCGCCGCCGCTGCCGCCGAGATCGTTCAGTGACGCGCGGTACCGAGACCAACCTGCTGTATCGGCCTCTGCGGTTGTCCAAATCACGCGCCGCGACCGCGACTCAGAACCGAGTGCTGCGCTTCTTAAAAAATTTGAAATTTTTAAAGAACAGGCGTCATTCCTGAAAACAAAGGCTGAGCCGAGCATCTTGTATCTGCCGGTAGTGTTGACACCAGACGAAAAGGGCAGGATTGTGGAGCAGCAGAAGGAGGCCGACGAGCTCTTGGAAGCGTGTTCTAAAGCGTTACAGGCTTGATGGGTTTAAACAATTCATTAAAGCATTACACAAAAGTTCATTAATAAATACAGGCAGGTCTCTTACTCCTGCAAATGAGCCCGGCAGCCCTTCATTTCAAGCTCCGTCAGCGTGTGTATGTACAAACACTTGGCCTGCAAGTCTGTGTCGGTTTTAAGCTGGTAGTTTTGCGACCACTCTATGCACTGCATTAATGCCCGCACCACCGCCGAGCTAGTTCGGAACCGCTCAAAGTTGACGAGATGCCCTAGATCAGCCACCACGAAACTCGGCCGCTCGGCGTTAAAAGTCAGGTCGCTCAAGTACAACCCCAGAAACGGTACACACCCGAGCGCAGGATCAAGCGAACTAAGCTCAGCTCTCAGCCGGGCAAAATTGCGAACAGGTCCCACTAACCGTTCTAGCTCGTCCAGTGCTGCTGTATTTTGAGGGTCTACGCCAGCCCATGTCGATTTAAGTTGTCGGATGGTGCCTGCCCCTAGCGCCAGCACGACCTGCATCACCGTCGCGTAGTTCTGTAACCGGCGGGCGTGCACTGCGATTTGAATAAACCTTGTCACAGTCTCAATGCGCTGGGGTTTGTCCCGCGTCAGCAGGATCTCGGACTGGATCCAGGCTACCACAAGATTGGAGCGCGTCACGACTGCCTGGACGCCTCTACCCTGCTGCGTTTTAGACGTTTGCGCAACGTACCCAAGCCAGCTGTGCACTGCAGACGTGGAAATACCTTTCTTGCGCCAGGACAGGTCAATGAGCTCTTTCCAGTCCAGCTCGGCCAAAGCAGCGCGCTCGACCAGTGTGAGCTGGGCTGCCAGGTCTTTGCTGCTGTAGTTCAAAACAAACGGCGTGTGAATATAGGTTTCGTTTTGGTCTGAGACATTCAAGAATGGCAGCGGTCCCAGTTTCATGCTCTCTTTGCGGCGTGTCGGCGTCTCAAAGGCGTCACTGTACAAACTCCAGCTACGCGAAGTGTGCAGTCCTGGCATTGAATCCAGGCTCGCTTGCGACGCCATCTTAGGCGCCGGCGCAATACCGAGGTCCGCCACTGCAAACTGGTTGGTGGCCGTGCATTCTAACTGTGAGGGTGTGATTGTGTCATTAGGCAGGTCTATTAGCCCGCTTTTGATGCTTGCGTTTTCCGAAGACTGGAATGACTGTCGCCGGGGTAGCGAAATGTCTGAGTCTGCGCTGCATTCCCACTCACTGTCGTGTGGAGCCACCTCCATGGAGGTTTCCTGTTTCTCTTTGAGAATGGTCTCAAGCTCTGCCATAGCACGCGCGCTCAGTACGTCAATGCGGACCTTTTTGTGCTCCTCATGAGGCTTAGAATCGCTATTCCCGACCTTGGGAAAGAGCTTGGAAATGGTCTGGTCTTTGTGTCGTCCAATGTCCTTTTTCCACGAACTGAGCAATGCACGGATAGCAGGTGGTCTTTCTAAACGTCGTTTCTTTTGGGCAGCAAGAGGAGACTCAACGTCAGAAGATAAAGTGATACCACCGTTGATGAGCTGTTCTGTCATGGACACTAGACTAGACTCTTGGTCCTCGCAATTCAGCACACTCTGTACTGGATTTTGGTACAGCCTGAGGACAGACCTACGCACGCCAGGCTTCCCAAGCGATTTAAACCCCAGCACCCCACCCGGGCCTATGCCCACTCCCACTCTAGAGTCATCCCAGTACAAGGCGCATGCCCTCGCCCAGCAGGTTTCCAGCTGGGCCAGGATCAGCCCAAACCCTTGTGTTTTGGTGGTCTGAACAATATCCCACCCCAACAAGTCAGTCAAGGCATCTGCAAAGCTGGAACGTAGGGCGAATGAAGGAACAAAGTCGTCGGCGAAAAAGTTGAGCACCCAGTGGCGGAGCAGTACAAACGTGCGGACAGCCACCACGTCGCGTTTTGCGCCGTGAATAGCTGGCTGTGATTTTGCGGCCCACGCTAGGCGGCCCATGAGCAGTTCTAGTAGCGACGATGGTGCCAGGAACTGCCTGAACGTCAGGAAAAAGTCAGACAGCACAATATAGTCGAGGGTATCCTGGGACGTGAGATGAATCACCATCATTTCCGGTGTAGCTGCTGTCAGTGCATGTGCGGCGTCGAATCGGATCAGCGTCGGGTCCTGCCGACATTGCTGGCGCGCGAGTGTGTCGAACGCGTCTTCTGTATAATATTTGAGGTTCAGTGGCCAGGCTTCGGTGGTTGACAGATCTTGCAGAGGCCGTGGGCCCGAAGTCGTCCCTCGAGGCATCGCCAAGATGGGTTCTTAAAATAAGCCAAAACGCCGCTCTCAAGAAAATGTAGATCAGGTTGGTTGGTTTAATGGTGTTTGGGGTGAGATACGGTATATATCTCGGGTTTGAGAGTGTTGTGGTGATCAAACATGAAGCCAGACAACACGTTCTTGACTCCTACATAGAGACATGAAGAAAACAGAGAAAGAACATGCTAAGGTGAAAGATCTAGGGTATTTCTGGCTACTCAGGGCCTGATCTTGGGACGCGTATCAACGTTCTGACAAAGAATGAAGACACATTCCAGTGCTCGTAAACAAACTTAAAAGGGTGTAAGCACATGGATGCAGGGTTAAAAGAGATGGAACTATCCAGCCTTAGACCAACTTGCTATTATGAAGAAAGCAATCATAATAGCTGCTTTATCTCGTACAAGCCATGATCTTGCAACTGTATGAGAGCTTCTTCAATGGTCCATGTTCAGGGATCAATGGCATTTGTCAGCAATGACTAAGACTGAATACTAAACACCATCAGCTCAGCCTGCTGTTCACAACTCTACTATAAAGACATAAACAAAAGACCATGTCAAGTGTTTCAGGACTCTCTAGTACGTCAATTCGTCTGGGTATACAAGTATGCTAACGATGCAGTTACGCCCGAGCTCGAGGCCGAGTTCATTTCGTTTTCATCCAACAACCACCGGGCGCTCATTGCTTTCATCGATGAGGGTAAGTATCTCTACAAAACACATTGTAGGCCAATCTGACGAAACAGAAACAATTACGCATCAAGAGACGATTGAGGGAACAGATGACTACGAGAAGGATCTAGAGCTGGTTGCCAAAAAGCTGTCGAACGCCGAGCCCCGCTACATTCTGTTCCAGCACGGCCCCAAGCAGTGCGCATTCATCATGTTTGTCCCCGACCACGCCAAGGTGCGCTCCAAAATGCTGTACGCCTCGTCCTCCAGCACGCTGCAGCGCCAGCTGGGCGGTGCGGGGTGCTTTTCACGCCAGGTGTTTTGGACAGAACTGGGCGAGGTCAGCGCAAAGGGGTGGCGCGACCATTTGGCGCACGAGAAGCTCAGCGCCCCGCTGACTGAGGAGGAGAGGTCCCTGCAGGATGTGCGGGAGAAGGAGGTGGACCAGATGCTGGGTACAGGCGCGCGCAAGAGCCATGTTAACTTTGTGAACGGCGGGTCGCATGTCCAGATCAAGATGGCGGACGAGGCCAAGGCGGCTTTGGAGCAGTTGGCTGCGGAAGCCGGGGTGGTTGCGATTGCGATGGACATGGCGTCAGAGACGCTGGTGCTGGCTAAAGCCCAGCACGGTCCTGTGAGCCGGTCCGCAGTGCTGCAGGAGATTAGCGACAGCAGTCCTCAGTACACGATTTACAAGCCTAGCGTGGATGCGCAGGCGACGTTTATTTACACGTGCCCAAGCGGGTCCAAGGTGAAGGAACGCATGGTGTACGCGGTGAACCGCAAGTCGGTGGCCAAGATTGCGCAGGACTCGGGCGTGGCGATCGGACGAGAGGTCGAGGGAACCAACGCGTCGGATGTGGCTGACGATGTGGAGGAGGGCGCGAGCCCTGCGACGGCTGAGAAGCTGGTGAGCAAGCCCCGGTTCAACCGGCCCAAGGCCCCAGGTAGACGTTAAAAATACACCTCAACAGTACATTACATGGCCATATATACAATAGTCATGTCTGAGTAAAGACAAGTTATAAGCAAAGAAGACCCATACAGTTAGTACCCCAAAAAACGGCTTAAATCATGTCGTAGCTTATCCGAGCGTACGCCGGATTTTTTGAAATACGGAGGAAGGAACGTTTCGGAGAAAGAAACCAAGGTTCGTGATATCCCTATTTTGTGATCTCCCGCGGAGGTCCTGCCTTGTTAATTACAAAACAAACGCCAGCAAACTGCTCAACTTCAATGTCTGAGTTGACAT
Organism: Geotrichum histeridarum; assembly: GCA_030566085.1. Lineage (NCBI taxonomy): Eukaryota > Fungi > Ascomycota > Dipodascomycetes > Dipodascales > Dipodascaceae > Geotrichum > Geotrichum histeridarum. The sequence goes on from JAJMHO010000129.1 coordinate 17,492, forward strand.
GAATATAAAACAAAATGAACGTGCCTGCCAAGGTCTTCATGTTCTCCACAGTCTTCACGAGCCTCGTCGACGCTCGTTTTCTGCTCATGCCAGCGGTCCACAACTGTTTGTTGACAAAAAGTCCTCGGCTCAAAGGCAGGGCAGGGGCAGATGCGGCTGGGCGTGCCCCCAGACTTTATAGCCAATCAGGCACACGAAAACACGTCGGAAACGAGTCTAGAACTGGATTTTTTTCATATTTGGTGGTTTAATAGAGATATCCTTATAAACTGGCAAAGATGATCCGGTTGGACTTTGAGAGTCCTGTCTGCCGTATAATATGCAGAGGATAAAGGTGGTTGCAGAAAGCGGTATATGGAAGTGAAATATCACAGTCTGGGGTATGCCACCCGATAGGCTGGTAAATATTGGTACTTCCCTTTGCACCGAATTCGGCGGCTCAACTTTCAATATTATGGGTTTTGAAATTTCAAAGGCTCAACAAAAATGAACAAAACGGCGATACAGGTCTGGATAAATTAATAAACCTGTATAAATACCAGTCGGATTCCTCTGATTTCATGAAAAATAACTTATCTAACTCTTTAATATTTAATAATCTTGTGTTGGTAACAAAAAACAAAAAATGGCACCTGCTGAAAAGAAGAAATCAAAGAACGCTGCCATCGACCTTATTGCCGGTGGTACCGCCGGTCTGTTCGAGGCCCTCTGCTGCCACCCCCTCGACACCATCAAGGTCCGCATGCAGCTCTCCAGCAAGTCCGGCAAGGGTGCCGCCAACGGTGCCAAGCCCCTCGGTTTCGTGCAGACCGGTATCCAGATCGCCAAGCGCGAGACCCCCCTCGGTCTGTACAAGGGTCTCGGTGCCGTTGTGACTGGTATCATTCCCAAGATGTCGATCCGATTCTCGTCGTACGAGTTTTACAAGAAGCAGCTGACGCCTGAGAACGGAGCCATCTCGACTGGTAACACGTTCATTGCGGGTGTGGGCGCTGGTCTCACTGAGGCTGTCATCGTGGTCAACCCCACGGAGGTTGTTAAGATCAGACTGCAGGCGCAGAACCACTCGCTGGTGGACCCCCTCGCGGCCCCCAAGTACCGCAACGCTGCTCACTGTGTGTACACTGTGATCCGCGAGGAAGGACCCTCTGCTTTGTACCGTGGTGTGGCACTCACCGCCGCCCGCCAGGCATCTAACCAGGGTGTCAACTTCACTGTTTACTCCGAGCTCAAGTCGCGGTTGCAAGCCGCCCAGCCCCAGTACGACCAGCTGCCGTCATGGCAGACCTCCTTGATCGGTCTTATTTCTGGTGCCTTGGGTCCACTTTCCAACGCACCTTTGGACACCATCAAGACCAGAATGCAGCGGGAGGGAGGTGTGTCGACAGAGTCGAGCATGAAGCGGTTCACGAGAATCACGGGCCAGCTGATCCAGCAGGAGGGTGTGCATGCGCTGTACAAGGGTATCACGCCGAGAATTATGAGAGTGGCACCGGGCCAGGCGGTGACTTTTACTGTGTATGAGTATATTCGGGATGTGCTGGACAAGGTGCCGGCTCTGGGTGTGTCTGCTGCCAAGTTTGAGGAGTAGGCTGCCAAAGTGTTTATGATGCCATGACCCTTTTTTTTGTTGTTGCTTGGAGGAAATGTTTCTTGCATAGAATAATAGACTGAAAGAATAGACGTTTACTAGCTTTGTTGATGCAATACTTTGTGATTGGCATGGCGTTCCTGCCGATCACTGTGCCTGCGTTCATTCGTTCTAAAGTGCCTATACCTAGGTGAAGTTTCCACACTTATCGCTATGAACTAGAACTCATACTAGCATGTGCATCACTGATGTAACTTCAAATTTCATTAAATGGATACAGTAAATGTATGACACCATTTCACGCTGTTTTTCGCAATGCCAGGAGATGCCCATGTGTTTGTGCTGCACTGTGACCCAGACCATATGTATTACGTTCAATGCTCATCTCAATCACATTTTCTACATGTCTTGAAGACACTGTTTAATTCACCTTTACCACATTGTATACTGTAAAACATGCACATGAAGCCCAACTCTATTAAAACAATAATAAACAGCACGGCTTTCATTCTGGTGCTGGACCACGGCTGATTGAGTTATCGAAAGTCTTTGCCCGTTGCCCAGCTTTGTATCTGTTTCTTTCTTGGGCTTAGTCTCGGAGGTGCGCTAGAAGCTGGATATATTGAGTATATTAAAGTCTATACAAGACTATTAAAGTAGCCCTGTCTGGACTATATTAAAGTCGGTTAACCAGCCTAAGCCTAGCCTTTCTCACTCATGAGCAGTACAGCCGAGATTTGATTAAAAACCTTCTTTCCCTTCATATATTTGGGGCTACGTTTCTGGATTTGTGTTATTTATCGTTGGCAAACAATCCCGATTGAGGTGCACGATCTATTGCCAGCAGTTCTGTTTTGTATAGAGTCCCCCATACCACATCCCATGACTATTTGGTTTTAATGGCTATTGGATCTTTCTTTCTTTTGGTCCTGTAGCGTTCAATTCTATTGAAGAACTTCTATATATCTATAGGTCTTGTTTTTGGTGTTGGTGGTTGAAAAGGCAAAAAGAGTGCGGCTGCATTAAATTGCTCTCCCCCCATGTGTCAAAACGCAGTAGCCTCACTTAGCAGGGGCCCCATTGCTAGGTTGAAATAGGTTCAGATAGGCGATTTTCATGACCTTTCATGAGAATGATAAGAATTGGCTTCTTTTTTTCCTTGCATGGATTTGCAAAGAAACAAAAAGCAGCTGACCTATAGACTTGACCATGTTGAGAACATGTTGAGGATTTGAGTATATGGAGAGATTGGCTTAATGCAGTGCTGTGCTTGGTAACTGTGGGGAAAGACCACCTTCAAGTGTAGTATACATCAACCTGTGCAAATGTAAATGTAAAGCAAAGTAAAACTAATTCAATTCATAAAAATATAGAGATTTATAGATATAATCAAAGGCTCATCATGAAGAGCAGAGCTTACCAGCGGCCGCCCTGGTTGTTGTTGTTGTTGTCGTAGCCACCCTGGTTGTTGTCATTGTAATAGCTAGAGTTGCCGCCCTGGCTGTTGTAACCTTGATTGCTGTTGTAGCCCTGGTTGTTGTTGTCATATCCTTGGTTACCGCTGTTGTAGCCGCCCTGGTTGTTGTCGTACTGATTGCTGTTGTCGTACTGGTTGTTGTAGTCTCCGCCATCAGCGCTGTCGTCAACTTCACGGCCGCCGTATTTCTTCTTCTTGTGCTTGTCGGACACCTTGTCGCCAATCAGGTTACCAGCAAAGGCACCGGCAATGGCACCACCAATGGTGTTGAGGGTGGAGTGGCCACCCTTGCCAGTCAGCTTGTTGCCTGCAATGCCGCCGACCACGGCGCCAGCAAGACCAGACTTGAAGCCACGCTCGCCACCCTCACCGCCGGGGATCTCGCCCTCGTAGCCCTGCTGCTGGTAGCCACCCTGCTGGTCGTAGCCCTGGTTAGAGTTGTAGCCACCCTGGTTGGAATTGTAACCGCCCTGGTTGTTGTAGTCGCGGTTATTGTCGTAGCCGCCCTGGTTGGGCTGACCACCGGAACCGTAGAAATCTTGGTTGGACATTTTAGTTGCTGTGTGTGTAGTAGAAGGTTTGTAGAGAAGAAGAATTGAGTTTGTTGATGATGGAAGGAAAGAGAGAAAGTTTCGAAAAAGTGAAGAAAATCAGATTGTATTTATAGTCAGAAAAGGGTATGTACCTGGGGTGAATATCGGTATGCACGGGGGCGGCGTCAATAATATTATTTTACAGTGGCAGCAGAGGTTCGCACTGCCGAACGAAGCCCTAAAGGCACGTTTTCTACGCCAAAAATGCATGAGATTACACTGCCATCTTCATCATCATCATCAGCATCATGGAGATCAAATTTAGAATCAGATCGAAGGAATACAACGATGCTCATCATCGCCACTTTTGATGGTGGAATTCCAGTTCAATTGAGCAATGCCATTGGTAGCAAACCCACCCCGCTCTCTGTCTCTGTCTCTGTCTCTGTTTACTCCCATCGCTATAGAGGTACATGCCATCATCGACACCATCACTCTACTTTTACTTTCTCGGTCTTTGCACCAATTTTAATTGTTCTACCATGCTCAAGCGCTGAATATTATTCACTACTTGCATAACCATACTCATATGAACATAACAAGAGATCAAGGGCTGGGCAAAGTCAAGGGCAGAGTCAATGGGCGATGCATAGAAATGTTAAAGCCCCCAGGTACACCAGCACAGCTCAGCTCAGCGCAGCACAGCACAGCACAGCCAGACCTATTAATTGTAAGCCTTAATTCTTATGCAAGGTATTAAAAATAGCTCAGTGCGCAGCCTATAACAGGCAGGTATTATACCCCCCTTACATCATCATACTAAAAAAGATTGCCTCGAGCCGGATTCGAACCGACGATCTCGTCATTACTAGTGACGCGCCTTACCAACTTGGCCATCAAGGCTATTTTTTTTAAGAGAAATTATGGTGGATTATCAGAGGTAAAGAAATGATATACAGAAAGGTGTTTTAGGGCATGTCGAGGGTTATTTTATAGTTTCACATTCAAGAGTTTGTCCTTAGGTACGAAATAGTGTTAAAATTAGCTAGTATAAGTCTTGAAATGATTGGCTGAGGTTGAGGTTAACATTGGGCAGATTTAAAAAAATTATTGGCCGTTTCTTGACCTAATTGTTGGATTTTTGAAGTCACAGAAAGATAAATAACTTTTTGAATAATTGTATTTTCGTTGTAGAACGTTTGAAAAAACTGTTTTACTTTCTTATGAGAATTTTTCATCGCTTCGCCAACTTGAAATCTCCAATAGTGTACAAGAGAATCAAATCTACTCCGCTGCATACATTTAATTATTGGGATATTATTGACTTAGCGACTAAAACACTAGAGTGTGCTCTTATTGGACTTTGAGTGTTTTTTTGGATGCAGGTCAGAGATTAATAGACAATTGGATGCTCATGTAGACCACATAATTCATCTCTCGGAAAACTAGATTGAAAAGAAGACAAATTAAAAACCAAGGTAACATGAAAGCTGGATCAGATAAAAGCTCAACGAAGCCATGGACAGTCTTAAACTGAAAGTATAACTTGGATTTATACCAATTGAGTTGAAAGTAAAGACTTGAACAATATGCAAGGTACCATCTAGAAAAATTTACATTTTGATGACATATCTGGACCTAATAATTATACTCTTTATTCTGGATGAAAGAAATTGCTATAGTTAATAACAAGACATTATAATGAAACGAAGTCGGCAAAATACTGTCTAACTGACTTGGCATTGAATGAGCTCAACCTTTTCACCTTTTATATCTATAATTTATAAATTAATTTTCTTGCAATGGATAAAAGTAAGAGAAAAATGCCGTTCAAACAAACAATTGAGTAAAGAAAGGCAGAAAGGCAGAAAGGCAAAGTTGTACAACAAAGTAGAGATAAAATGTGCTATTCACAGCGTTTCAATTTTTTTTTGAAATGAAACAACAAACACAAGAATAAATGAGATGATCATTGTCTTAGACAGAACCAGCTTCCTTCCTCTTTCTCATATATATAGTAGTAGACATAGAGTTGTGCCATGGGGCTACATTATTTTAAGGTTTAGTTAAGCCAACACTATTTTGGAACGGCTGACCTAAAAAGCTTAGCCACCGCTTACTACCCGCACACCTTAACACAGCAATAATATAAAGAAAGAAAACTGTAATTGAGCCTAAACATGATGTCACCTAATGTCAGATACCAAATGTCTTTGAATGGGTGGTTGTATCTCGTGCCAATGAATAATTGAACTTTTTGGTTTAAATTTTTGCCTTGGATAGAAAATAAAGAAGGTGCTGCTGTGCCTCGTTTCATGGTCAGTTGTAAGGTGGCCAATTCAAAAATGGTCCATTAAGAAGGGAAATAAATGGATACTATCAAAGCCTATTGTTATATTTAGTTGAGAGAAGGTACCCATTGTTGAATGAAGGGTCTCCTTGTAGATCCTTTCTACTCATGGATTATTAAGGTAGCTTGCAAGAACTAAATCCAAAAGTTCAAGACATTGCATCATCTCCTTACTTTTTCCGTGAAATTGAGAGTGTTTGGTGAAAAGTGAATGGGAATTATTTAGTACTTGTGAACAACCAGCTTTATTCAAGAGTAGGTAGCACGGGGTTGCTTGACTTACTAAGATTAAAAGGAAATAGTTCAAGGTAAAAACTTGACATTAATGATTCAGAACTTATGATTTTGTACCTAGATGAGCTGTGCCTTGCACTTCATTAAATTATTTTAAAACGGTACCAATTGTAATAAATTTAAGATACTTTGGATGATTGTTTCTATCGATGAAGCAATATCTTATTTATAGGCACTGCATCCCAAACTAGTAGCTATGAAGTAATCTGGCTTTAACATTTTACGCTTCAAATTCTGTGAAATCTTGGATTTTTTTGAATTGCAAGTTATTCTGTTCTTTGGTGAAAGCTTTTGTTTGTAATGACAATTGAATATTTTAAAATAGAGGTTAGTCTCAAAGATTCTCTCTCATATTGAGCTTTAAACATATTCAATGCTTTTGTGATTTGGTTTGGTCGATTGAATCTTTATTGAACGGTAATTTTTGAATTATTCTATATAGAAGATAATCTTATTTATACAAAATTGCCACAACCTGTTTGAAGATATTCAACATTTTAAAGTATAAGAAAATCTATATTTAAAGAACATGTATATCAGTTTGTATTTCTACATTTCTGCAACCAGCTCAAGTATTGCCTATATTTATCTACAATTGCAGTATTTTATAGTTGAAATAATAATGAAATCTTTTCTTATTATTAATAATACTTGAATCAAAAATTTTCTTGTGGAACCAAATGCTTACTTTCAAATGGTCTTTTCAGTAGTCCTATGCATTGGTAATAAAGATCAATTTATGAATGAAAGTTGTTAAATTGTAGTTAACCAAGAAGCAAGTATTTCAAATTGTAGAAGCGATCATATTATATTTTTTTGCCTAGCTCAACCTAGCATATTATTCAAAAGATTTAAGTCAAAATGCTAGTTAATTGAAATCTGTTCAACAGATTTAAAATTTCTGAGTTATATTTCAAATATTTTATTTTTTTATTCTATATTTTAATCAACATTGCATCAGTTTAATTTCAGAAATGCTACAAGTATACTTAAATTAATTATTACCAGCCTCGTTCTCAAATTATTTAGCATTAAATTATAGACCTATTCAATTATTCACTTTACGACTAAATCAATTCAGTTTCAAGTGCAATTGCAATTTGATCAAAATTGATTCATCTCACTTTTTTGTTTATATTCTTTTCTGTTTTCTCTGTTTTCTTTCAGCTCATGTACCATTGTTGCGTCGGTTGTCTATATATATATCATTTAAATCACAGCATCATTTTCTTAGATTAATAACGCATCAACTCGTTTCAGGACCAAGGTCAAAAACAAGTCCTTAATTCAAGTACAAACACTCCTCTCCTTTTCACCATCTCCATGATACACTAGTCACATCATTTTTTTCCCTTTCAAACTCAATCTGCACTTGATTCAACCCAATCTACTCTTAACCAACTGCTTAATTTAATCTTGAACCATATCAACTTAAAATCATAATCTCTCATTAACTCAATCACTTTAAAGCCCAAGCTAATAATAAAACCTTGTGGTCACAAACACCAGCCAAACCTAAACCCTGATTACACAAACTCTCCAAACCCTATATAAACTGCCCCCAAACCCTTGTCACAAACATTATAACTCATCGGTCTACCCAATCTAACCACTAAAAACGACGCCCTTTCATCCCAGAAATAGCCTTGCCCATATATAGGCCTATATAGGCTTTCAATTTAGCCTCCGGTATACTAAACCTACCAAACCTTCTCGATACCGTGTCAAACCTTCTATTCCATCTCAATTAAATCAATTGAGCTCTCTCTCCACTACTCTAACTCAATTACACTTGTAATCACCACTATAGCTCAATTGCACCATCCCGCTGCCACCCGTTATTGCACTCCCAATCCAGCCAATCACACACCCTCATCTCTCCTCAGCCCACCCAACGGATAATCTCTTCACGTCAATTGATGGCGGTTGTAGCACTGTTTAAAATCATAAAACCAAAATCTTATTCATAAATCTTTACATAAATCTAAGCCTTGGCGTCAACACCGGCAATGTACACCAAAAGGTCGACAACTCTGGCAGAGTAGCCGTACTCGTTGTCGTACCAAGAAATGAGCTTGACAAAGTTCTCGTTAAGCAGGATACCAGCAGCGGCATCGAAAATGGAGGAGTGGGTGTCACCGAGGAAGTCAGTAGAGACAACAGCGTCCTCAGTGTAGCCCATGACGCCCTTAAGGGGACCCTCAGAGGCAGCCTTAATGACAGCCTTGATCTGGTCGTAAGAGGCAGGCTTCTCGATGCGGACAGTCAAGTCAACAACGGAAACGTCAACGGTGGGGACACGCAGAGACAGACCAGTGAGCTTGCCATTGAGCTCGGGAATGACCTTGCCGACGGCCTTGGCGGCACCGGTGGAGGAGGGGATAATGTTGCCAGAGGCGGTACGGCCACCTCTCCAGTCCTTGTGGGAAGGACCGTCGACGGTCTTCTGTGTGGCGGTGATGGAGTGGACGGTAGTCATGAGACCCTCAACGATACCGAAGTTGTCGTTGATAATCTTGGCGAGAGGAGCCAGACAGTTGGTGGTGCACGAGGCGTTAGAGATGACCTTGAGGTCAGAAGTGTACTTGTCCTGGTTGACACCGACGACAAACATGGGAGCGTCAGCAGAGGGGGCGGAAATGACAACCTTCTTGGCACCACCGGTCAAATGAGCAGAGGCCTTGTCAGTGGTGGTGAAAACACCAGTGGACTCAACAACGTAGTCGGCACCGGCCTTGCCCCAAGGAATGGCAGAGGGGTCACGCTCACCAAAGACGGTAATCTTCTTGCCGTCAATGATAATGGCGCCCTCACCGTGGGAAACCTCACCCTTGTACTTGCCGTGGGTAGAGTCGTACTTGAACATGTAGGCAGCGTACTCAATGTCAATGAAAGGATCATTGATGGCAACAACCTCAACGTTGGGGTTCTTGAGAGCGTTTCTGAGGACCTAATCAAATTGTACGTTAGCAAACAAATATCAATCAATTGATGAAAACACAGAGAGAGAGGGAAATAACATACGATACGTCCGATTCTGCCGAATCCGTTAATGCCAACCTTGACCATTGTAGAAGTATTAAAAGATGAAGTTTTGAAGAGAAGAAGTTTTGAAGAGAAGGGTGATGAAGAAGGGGAAAAAAGAAAAGGAAAAGGAAAGAAGAAAGAAAATGGAGGGGCAAAGGAAGGGTTTATATAGTTTTTTTTGTTTGTTTGTTGGAAAAAAAAAAATGAGAGAGGTGAGGGGGACAATATTTAGTTAGTTACAGAGTGAATGTTGCTGTTCCTAGTAAACAACGTTGTGGTTGTTGTTGTTGTTGTTGTTGTACCTAATATTAAAGCAGCAGCACCAGCAGCAGCACACACCAGATGTTGTTTTCCAATGTATTACATACATTTAGTGGTAGCTGCTGCTGCTGCTTTTGACTTTAAGTGGACAACAACGACAATGTTGTAATAAATATGGTTAACATGTGTGGTTAAAAAATATCATGGTTTTGTACAAACTTACCGGTGGCCATAATAATTAAGCTTTGTGGTTAGCATATGGTTAATCAAGGTTAGGCCCCATAGTAAAATGTTGAGCTATTTGTTGGTAATTGTTATTTGTCAGCATCAATTGATTAGTCATAATACAGCCATATTCATCAGCATCTATGACTGTTGCAACCAATTGATGTCATTGCGGTATTTTCCACCTTTTTTCAATCAGGTCAATTGGTCTTTTTGCCATCTCTCTTCAAAGCTTTCATCATCTTGATTTTGATATTCCATGATTTTCTATGAAAAGACCGCTAACCATGAATTAACCTCGTTTTTAGCTTTCGTTTAATACCAAATAAAAGTCGGTTCCGTTTTGTTATCGTTGCTTAATAATATTACACACAGTGATTATATAACCAAACCAGCCAATCACCACCAAGTGCCCTTGTTCACCATGCATGCACTACAGTATTGAATAACCACACCACTCCGTGCACCCACCCCTCTGATCAATGACCCTCTTATGATGGGCCCATGACGATGATCTTTGCAATCAGATCATATATGAAGATCTTTATGACCACATTGTTTATATATAAAACAATTGAATCTTCTTCTTATTCTTCTCAATGTCTGGATTATAAATATACATTGCAAGGCTACCCCGGACTAGGTCGACTTGTGCATATTATCGTTTTCCCTACATCTTCCACTCTCTTCTACACAGTCCCTACTTCTTCCACTCTTTTCCTTCTTTAACCTTCGGAGCTTTGCCAATGGCGCCACCGGTAGACTTTTTTTCTTCTTTCTTCATCAATTGATATTTGCACAAATAGGATTAGTCCCATCTTTATAATACTTGGCGTTATTGAGATTTCAACCCATCTCATATTTAACTATATCATGGCTTGATGATATTTCAAGTTCTCCAGATCAACTCTTGAGTATACAGATCATAAAAATACCCCACAATCTATGCCAAACATGTTTCACTCAAACCAGTTATAACTTAAATTTGTACGCGCATTGTCTCAGGTTTATGAAAATATATACGCGGCTCCTACTTATTATCGTGCCGTTTTCCATGGCAGCATAATCCATAAGCCGGTATTTTGGTTATAGACCGGGTTCAAAGCAAAGCCTCAGGATGAAACGATAATTATGTGGACAAATGGCAGGGTTAGGCCTTTCTTTGTACACAGATCAAGTTTTAATAGACCTAAAGGTCTAACGGTCCTGGTCTGGTCCATGGGTTCCACGTATAGCTGTCATGAATTGATATAATATATGGAATGTTCATGGGCTTTTTGTTTAGTCGAGATCAACCCTACAGGAGATCAATCTGAACCAGCTCCATCTAAATTCAGCTTACCCATGAACCTAATGAATAGAAAATATGACCTTGTTGAATCACCAATTTTTAACAAGCTTCCCCACATTTGTTCATTCATTCATCCAGGGAGGCACCGACATACTCAGGGCGAATCCATCAGTCCGTGTGTGTCTACCTCAAAAGAACCACCAAGTGACCCTCTTCGTTTCTATAGTAAAAAAAAGAGAGTAGACCCGTAGACCTCCGCAGAAGTGTCAATTTTCTTCGGGGAGCTCCTTTAATAGCCTATTGTTTACTTTTGTTTAATATTGCTCCATATATATTTTTCAGAAACGGATCCGAGTGTCGATGGAATGATGGCAAGGCACCAAAGAACATTCTGTTTAGGATTACCCCGGGAATTAGGGCCTATACATATATATTTCACAACAACCAAAGTCAACATTTTCATTGGCCAGCTAATAATAAAATTCTGGGGTAGGCCCATATAGCCGGTTTTCGGCTTGTCCGTTATATGGTGTACAATAGTAATAGGTTAGGGCTGTTCTATAGGATCTGAAATTTCTATGGACCTAACCAGGGAGAATGAAAAGGCGCATACAGTCAAAAGACAGCAATCATTGATTCTTTCACTGACCCAACTGCTCAAACTAGTACAGTCGATACATGTCTATGAGATGGGTTTAAACCTGATCCATCCATTCCAGTTCAACTTATTGTGATATTCAACTTAAAGAATATCACAATATTGGAGATTTAATTCAAATCATACACAATCAAATTAGCCAATACAGCTGGCCAAGGAAACCGTAAAAATGAATGGTGTTCTGGACGGCTGAAAACGCCATTGTTACAGAGCCAAGATCATGCACGGCTGAACATGAAGCCGCCTTTTGATCAAGCGAGTTGTGCTTACTAATAGCTGACTTTGCGATGGATCACAAAGATCCCGCAATCGAGGAAGATTTAACGAGAGGTTTATAATGAGAAAAAGCTTTGAATGGCCAAAATACACTTTTTTCTTTGAAAAGTTTGATAAAAATATTTTCAAAAAGTTTCTTTGAGAGATACTGACGTAGAATGCGCTCAGTCAAGTATTGGAAGATTAATGTCTGTTTAATCAATGACTATATGTACCCAAAGCAATTCTAATATGGAAACAGAGATCCAGATACCAGCTGGCTAAACAGGCACTGTTACTATGGTCACAAAAATACAAAGCACTGGGGCAATTACTAGAGCAAGAAACTTGTTGCAAACTTTGGAATCAATTGTGCTGGTGCTAGAATTACAGAACCAACAACAGGAACTGTAATACTTTCAAAGTAAAAGCATCTAGAAAAGCTTGAACTGACGTGCCATAGTTGATTATCCATGATCTTAAGTTCTCAATCAACGCATGAATTATAAGTACTAAGATAGGTGATGTTCTTATACAGGATTACAAACTAGACTAGTCTTATTTACATATCTATAATACAATAACTAAGGTGCCCATCTACGATATGTATGCATTCTAAATATATTCTTGCGGCTGAAGCATGACAAAAAACAAGAAAAAAGTGGAAATAAATAAATTTGCTCTATAAGGCAAAAGTTTCAGCTCAGAGTGACCAAGATCAATAGCTAGACACTCTGTTCAAATGTCAAAGTTTCAAAACAAAAAATTCGTCATTAGTTCAGACACAGCAAAAAGAAAACAATATCCTGTCTAAAAAACCAAGAAAACAGTCGAAACCACTACAATCAAAATCGAACAGTATGCGACTATACTGGAAGAAGCACCACTGTCTTGCACTACTGTTGACGGTTGCGTGGAAATTCCACCAGCTGACTGTGACTTGGAAGGAATTGATTGACTGCTCGGTCCTGGCTGAGGCCCAGCGGGCAAACCGTTGCTACCCTTGACAATACCAGATGAGGCACCAGGGGCCGCTGATTCAACTGAAGTCACTGGCTGAACAAAAACGGTTGTTGTATATGCAATACCATTGCGTGTGGTCACATGAACAGTTGGCACTGGTACCGCCAGTACTGGCGCAATACACTTATTGCACGCTTCGGTTACTGTCTTGGTAGTACCACCGTAGTATATAGTTGATGTGCCATCAGGTATGTATGTGATAACACAGGGCTGAGTGACTGTAATAGCCACGTTAGCACTAGTCTTGGTGGTGACCATGAAGCCAGGACCAGTAGTTTGAGCACACTTGGTGCAAACAACAATAACCTGAGTAGAGGTGGCTCCGACAACAATAGTTTTAGTGGTAAGAATGGTCGCCGCAGATTCAGACGGTCCATTGGGACCAGAACTGGTTGAGCTTGTAGACAGTGTCGTGGGACCAGTGGTAATTGCATTGCATTGAATAGGAGTTCTCAACTTGGTAACCGCTGACTGAATTGCTGCTTGAACTTTGGAAAGGGCAGCAGCAGCCATTGGGTTGGAAGCAGCAGCAGAATTGACACGGCTTGTGCCCACTGAAACAACGTTGCTTAGTTGTGAGAGAACCGAGTTGGTTGCAGCGTTTACGTTAACAATAGCAGACAATGATTGAAACGAGCAGGAAAAAGATGTAAAAGATGGTGAGGATACCCATGGATTGAGAGTGTTGAGGAGTTGAGAGGACCATGTAATAAATGCATTTGGTGAAATAGTAACGCTATCCCGTTTTGCCAATGTACTGAAAATATCAGGGAAGACAACTGTAAGTAAAGCTTCCAAAACATCTTCAAATACTGATCTGAAATCATTGATAAGAGTGTCAATTAGAGACTTGGCAGCTGATGGAGGGACATTCGGGTTGATGTTTTCTAATAAAATAGAACTGATTGTAGAAAAGACGGTGTCTAAATACGCACGAGGTGATTGCAATGAAGAACTGGGACTGGCAGTAGCAGATCCACTGTTTGTGCTGCTAACTGATGACGGGAAAGTTGCGGTAGAAGAATGTGAGGTTGTAGAGCCTGGACTAGGTAAAGTAGAACTGGTAGAATTGAAGTTGGTTCCAGAAGTACTGCTAATGATAGAACTGGAGGGAAAAGTAGTAGCTGAACTAATGGAAGAATTAAAAGATCCAGTTGAAGAGCCAAAAGAACTAGAAGTACCAGGAGAATTAATGGAAGAATTGGAAGAATTACTGATAGAGCTAGAAGAGATAGTGGAAGAGCTGGAAGATTCAGTGGAACTAGTCGAAGAGCTTGTAGAAGAGCTGGAAGAGCTAGTAGAAGAACTGGTAGAAGAAATGGAACTATCGGTAGAGGAACTAGTGGTTGAACTAGTGGAAGAGGTGGTGGGAGAGGTGGTGGAAGAACTGGTAGAGCTAGTAGACGAGCTGGTAGAAGAGCTGGTAGAAGAGCTGGCAGAGGAAGTACTGGAAGAACTGGCGGAAGAGCTAGTAGACGAGCTGCTAGAAGAACTAGTAGATGAGCTGCTAGAAGAACTGGCGGAGGAGCTACTGGAAGAACCACTGGAAGAGGTAGTAGAAGAGCTGGTGGAGGAACTGCTAGAAGAGCTACTGGAAGAGCTACTGGAAGAGCTACTGGAAGAGCCGGTGGAGGAGCTGGTTGAGGAGTTGGTAGACGAGCTACTAGACGAGCTACTAGACGAGCTACTAGACGAGCTACTAGACGAGCTACTAGACGAGCTACTAGACGAGCTACTAGACGAGCTACTAGACGAGCTACTAGACGAGCTACTAGACGAGCTACTAGACGAGCTACTAGACGAGCTACTAGACGAGCTTGTAGACGAGCTTGTAGAAGAGCTTGTAGAAGAGCTAGTAGAAGAGCTTGTAGAAGAGCTAGTAGAAGAGCTTGTAGAAGAGCTAGTAGAAGAGCTGGTAGACGAGGTGGTTGACGAGGTGGTGGAAGAGCTACTGGAAGAGCTACTGGAAGAGCTACTGGAAGAGCTGGTAGACGAGGTGGTTGACGAGGTGGTGGAAGAGCTACTGGAAGAGCTACTGGAAGAGCTACTGGAAGAGCTGGTAGAAGAGCTACTAGAAGAGCTACTAGAAGAGCTACTGGAAGAGCTACTGGAAGAGCTGGTAGACGAGGTAGTTAACGAGCTGGTAGACGAGCTGGTAGACGAGCTACTGGAAGAGCTGGTAGAAGATACGGGATCTGGAGGAATATCTGCAAGACAAAGGTCCAATACAGTAAAGACAGAATCCTGAGCTAGTTGAAAGTTGTCCAAGGTGAAATAAGTTGAAAAGCAGTTAAAGCAGTTATCTTTATAGTCGCTAAAACCACCAGGATAACAAACGGCTTGCTGTTGTTGATATTGAGTGAGACCATTCCAACTACCAGGGGGAACTGCGTTGTAGGAGAAGATCAAAGCATTGCAGGTTGCAACACAACTTGCAACATCACTGCTTCCACTAGTGTCCGGTCCAATTAGCGGCAAAAAAGATTTTTGAGCCAACACTTGCAGAGCATTGAAACCCAATAACAGTATAGGAATTATCAATGAAGACATTATTCCAAAATGTTTTATATTTATAATTGAATAAGTCGTCAACTAATTGTAAAAACATGGAATTGAACCGATTCTTATAGTAGGATCCACTGTGATTCAACCCCCAGGTTAAAAATACCTTTTGACAATATTGACGCATGATTAGCTTGTATCTCATGCATGCATATGATATGATAACTGCAACTTCTCACGCGTGTACTACCATAAGTTAAGCTTGAAAATAACCGTGGGCAGCAAAAGACCCATTTTTGTTTATTTTTGTTTAGCCGTGTCTATAGAGCTAAAGGGCCACTTTTCTAGAATCGATGCAGAAGTGTGTATGCATGGGAGAAGAGAGCGGCTATTACCTACCAGATATAGCTAAATGCGTTATAACGCGTACAAAAATTACGTGTATATATCGGCCTATAGGCTATCGGCTTATATATGTATACGCTAATGATGCAATTTTTCTATTTTTTGTTGGTTCATGTACATACAGTTCTATACTACATAGTTATGTATGAATTCAAGAATTATAATAGTGCGGAGCTGACCTATTGAAGTTATGAGCCACTTGTAAATGTTTGCCCCCACCATTTTTTTCTCCAGATAGTTGATGATCAGTGAACGATGAGGGACTCAAGAAGAGAGACATGCACATAGCAGCTTCCATAGAGATAGTCTAAACCTGCCAACACAAGATAGATCACACATTTTATTATGTGTTACTAGTCTAATAATCTAATAATGAAAAAACCATATTTAGCCGTTATGCTAATACTTAGTTTGGCTATGGTAGCTAACTTGACTTGGAAATTTATCCTTCATGCACAACCCAACATAGGGCGCGCCATATACCTATAGGAAACCAAAGCAAAGCTATTATTTGTATCGTCAACTAGCCGGCTATTTAGGCAATTGTAAAAACTAAGGGCCAGCTTTATAGTTTAAAAGGATACCCTAGAAATAGACAATGTTAGCCTACCAACTGGACAATCAACCAAACAAAAAATTAAATCAAAATATATCAGAGACAAAGTGTCTAATAGAAGAATTCAATCATGCATGGAAAAGGAAAAGATGACTTGAAACCACCGCGTTTAAAATGGAAAAGTATGTGGTTTTTAAAGACGCACCACTGCCTGGAGCCACTGTTGCCAACAGGATGTATAGGCTGCTAGCGACAATCTGGAAGCTACTATTGGATAGCTTGTACCTGGTTGAGAGATAGAAAGCAAATTGGTAGAGGGACCGACAGGCTGACTGGTACAGGTAGAGCAGCTGGCCTGAACAGGAACTGTTGTTATAAACGCAAACCCATTACGCGCAGTAATCCACACTGTTGGAGACCAAAGACTTCTTGCACAGATCGAGAATTTTAGTGTGCCTAACATCCAGCATCCCAATACTGTCTTCAAACTGCTTTTTTGTTTTCCTAGTGTGTTGATCTTGCATGTATTTATGAAGTAAAACAATCGCGATTACACAGCTTTTCGGATTTATTTTTTACTCCAAGATCTGAAAGTTTTCTATTTAAATAATTCATTTCAGAATGATTATTAAAATTAAACAATATATATATATCTCGTATATGTAGACTAGAAAATTTCACAACCAGTTCAGATTTTCAAACAGCTAGAAGTTTACGGAGTTTTGGAATATCCATCATAATATCTTCCATAGATTCACATTCACTCGATACTCGAAAGCAAAAATCTGAACATTTGGGCAAAGTATTTCTTGTATCAGCAATATCAAAGAACAGCGTCTCAACCTCACCATCATCAGGCCGAGTCACATCAAGAAAGTCAAACTGAACTGGGCCCAGGCTGGAACTTATTTTCCCTTGTATGATTGAGTCAACTAGCTGCTGTAGTGAAATCGAGTTTTCATTAACAAGAGCCATATACATCTTGCACAGTTTTGGCGCGTGTTCCAAAATTAAATTCACAGGTGGCATAGACATATTATGCTCAATGAACTCGGGATAATATTTTTCTGCTGTTCGTGGAAATGGGCCAAACTCAAGATTTTGAATATTGCTGAGAAGTGGTAAAATGTCGATATAGAATTTAGGAGGAAATTCATTAAGCCTTAATGTAGCAAGATTGGGATTTAAAGCTACCAGGGCCTTCATGGAATTGATTGGTAATTCACGTCGGACACAATTGTGAAAATGGAGCGTTTTCAAATTTTTGAATGGCAGTGTAACAGATACGCTGGAGCGACCAAACTTGTAGAGATTGAGTTCAAGGTGTGTGACCAAGTCGAAGTTTGTTGGAGATGATGGATTCGATCTCAGATTCCTCATACTAGTTGAAAACTTGGTAATATTTGGTGCCAACCTCCAAGAATGCAACATCTTAGAAGGGTTTGTGCGATGCCAAAACCTGAGATTTAAAGTATCCAGCTCTTTTAGGTGCAATAGCTTTGCAGTGGATTCGCCCAAATCATGTGCAAAGGATGCTGTAGTTTCATACTCAGCAAACACCCCATCATCTTCTTCATCATTATCATCACTTCCATCATCATAATAAAAATCCTCATAATCCTCATCATCATCCTCGTCCAACTCACCCTCTTCGAACTCTTCTCTATGAAGGTGGAAGTCATTGATGTCTTCTCCGTCTCCTATCAATCTAAGACGTTGCAGGTTGGTGAATTTTCCAATTATATCTGACAGGGATTTGTTAAATGTTTGACTAAATACGTCGCAAGACTTTACCATGGGATAAATATCCAATAATTCTCCCACTTCTTGAAACAAAGTCGTACCTTGCCTTGCGAATATGTCAAGGTCCAAATGTATTGAAATTGGATTGGTGAACGCCTTCAAGTTTGTACCTAGCGTTTGCAAGCTTTGCCTGTCCACAAAGTCCCCACCGGCAGACCTAATTTTAAGAGAAATTTTGGTTAAGATAGGTAGTGTTGTTGGATTGATGAGGTCTAAATTAAGAGATAAAGAAAATTTTGGGTGACTATATTCATTAGCAAGAGACAAGCTTAAATGCTGTACGTGCTTCAGAATGCCGGTGGGAATACTAGGTTTAGTCCTTTGAGAACTTAAAGATGAATAGACAATTGGATAAACTATTTCCTTTAGGCGGCTGCTAGTTGCTGCTAGAGACAATGTGGAACCTTCTATTGCTACAAGATTCTGCACAATGCTCACCAAAATTTCAGTGGGAAAGTTGTCAAGAGATATCATGGGAGCGTGAACAATCGAATCAATATTGATGCAAGCAAGGTTGAAACTATGGAAAATCTAAAGTGGAAAAGTAAAAATATATATAGCAGAACTAGCAAACGAGGTAATGCTGTCAAGAACAATTTGAAATCCACATTTTAGCTCAATTATTATGAATTTGTTAAATCGTAACTCTGCATTTCAGTCAGATCTGAGCATTCGAAACAAAATTTTATCAGCTGACCAGAAATGCCATTCAAATCCTTATATGTATACCACTCTCATTGGCTATGCATGTGCAATGATGATTTAGTTCTATAAAACCAGGTTGACACTTTTTTTGTTGGCATTAACTTCTGAACAAAAGTAATGTACCAAACTCTTTTCTGATGCTAAGATTGTTGATTTGTTCGTAGCCTACCAGCAATGTAGTAAATTTTGGAAAACTCATTACTTAATTGCTGGGTGACCTAAACTGCATGCATACAAAAGTACAGTGGTCATGTGATCCAGCAAACCAGAGGAAGGCGGCATCAAGGAAATGACATATCTCGAGATATAGCTATATGGATACTTCAACCTTTCATCTAAACTCTAAAATTTATACGAACTTTCCCAATTAATTGATATTATTTGGACCAGACTCATCCGGATATATATATATATATCCCAAGTTCAGATCGCTTTTATCAGCTTTTTGGATCTGTTGCCTACTCTTCATACCATCAGAGAGTTATCAACATGAATAAGCATCTGAAGTCACTTTCAATCTATCTCTAGCCTTGGTACTGTTGCTGATAATGGCAAGTTTTACACGCTTTCCAACAACAAGCAAACATAGACATCTCATACGCACCTTGATAGGATATTAAGTTACTACATTATTGTGCTCTTGAAGTTATAAAAAGCCGTGGATGCTAAGTTGCAAAATTAAAAGAAAGCAAGTTGCAATGCTCACCTAGGCTTATATATAGAATTCAGGGGCTTGAACTGCAGTTTGAAATGAATATTTGAACCAGTTTTGGGCACAATAGTATGTAGATATAAAAAAGTGATCGTTTTCAGACTCAGTTTATCCATACTTGTGTGAATGCGTCCATTAGCACCTGGGGTGAAATGCCTGGTTCAATGGTTTAGGAAAATTTGCCAGATTAAAGTTCTCAGAATAGGCCGATACATGAAATCAAGTCTAGTTGATAAGTTGATTAAGGAATATTAACCTGCAGATTCTGGACTTATGCATGCAAGATGCCATACGAAGATTAACAAGGAATTCATGGTTCTTAGTTAACAGCTCATTATGGTCACATGCACCACAAGCATTAAATTCGGAGAACTCGAGTTTTTATCTGCAGACGTGGGTGGCAGAATAAAAGATGTAATGGAAAAATAGGAATCTCAACATGTATCACTAAATCATAACTGCTCACAGATATATGCTGCTCTTGTAAGCTCTGTTATATATTTTTATTCGTATTGTCTCATTCAATACTGTGGGATTTAGATTTTCATTACAACAAACCTAAAAGCCTTGTTTTTAGCCAGGCCATTTTAATCCATGAATTTTTCAAAGTTAGGTTGACTAACGGTTCTCCACATTGGACATCAATATTTCCTATTGCATGAAAAAAGGGACTGATATTACAAATAAATTATATACCACCTAAATAAGTACAGAAGCATTAAACTTGATGAAAATTCATGCATTTGCAGTTGTTTTTTTCCCGCGTACCAACAGTGCGCGCTTTTTTTCATTTTTTATTATTGATGAGTTAAAAACCACAAGATTGCAATATTATGGCCCTTTCTCATAATTGATAAATATACTGAATGAAAGCCATTTTTTTTATCACAAAAGCTAGGCCGAATCAACTCTACTAAGCTTTAAGTGAATAGGAGCGTTTAGACACGGCCAAAGGATTAAAGACAGTGTATGCGATCTACTAAATGAGTCTCTATGTGCTGTATTCAGGAGGTCAACAAGAGACCCGCGATTGATGTAACCTATTTATGGCCACATGATCAAAGGCATCAAGAAAATGAGAACCTAAAGGGATCGATAAATTTCAATTCCTCATTATCCTAAGACGATATGACAATTGGCTACACCTTGGATTGTAAGTGCCTTGGGGAATTATTAAACCATTATTATATATACCTTGAATTGAATTAGCTCAAATCATTGAAGCCAAGTTTCACTGACTCTAAATGATATAATTGCTTAACATATTAAAGCCTAGCCTAGACAATTACAGTCCATTAGTTGGCTATCTCTGTTTAATCTCTGAATCATAATCCCTTCTAACTATTATATTTCTGGAGCAGCTTGATGTACCAGTTTCAGATTGCTTCATCAAACTTTTGAGCGCGCATTGTTTGCTTTTCGAATCCATATGTATATTGTTTCCTTGAACGCGTATTTTATCAATCGAACACTGTACATTGCCTCGTTTCTAAATTAGGTTTGAAGAAAAAAGCTTGATGTTTATTACAATCTATGGATTTCAAGAAAAAAAAAGAAAAAAGCAAAAATATCTAACCGTCTCTCTCCGCAATGATTTAAAACCAAGCTATATTTCCCTTTCTCTTATTGTTTTCTTCAACTTTTAGTTCTTTCTTCAGTCGCTCGCTTTCAACTATTTGTCTTTTTTTCTTTCATAGTCCTTCTTTATATTTTTTTTTTCTTTGACTTTTCTACATTCCTTTGATCATGAAATTCTCTCTTGCCGCCATCGCCGTCTTGGTAACCACTTCCGCTGCAATCTCTTGTGGTTCTGGTCAGCCCTTGTGCCCTGAAGATAGCCCCTGTTGCTCTCTCTACGGTGAGTGTGGTACTGGTTCCTACTGCTTAGGTCCTTGTGATCCCAAGTTCTCTTTCAACATCACCTCTTGCGCTCCTGCTCCTGTCTGCAAATCTGGCGACTATACATTTGCCACTAGAGACAGAGTCGCTCAAAACACAAATTACCTCGGCGACGCCAGCTCTTACGACTTTGTTGCCAATAACGACATCGTCAACTATGATGGTAACCTCTTGCTTACCATGGCCAACGGTTCTACTGGTACTGTCTTAACTTCTACTAGAGCCGTCTGGTACGGAAAGATCTCTGCAACTCTCAAGACTTCTAGAACTCAGGGTGTTGTTTCTTCTTTTATTCTCATGTCTGGAATTCGCGATGAGATTGATTTTGAATTTATCGGCTCCTCCCTTGAGACCGCCCAAACTAACTACTACTGGCAAGAGGCTCTTGACTACACTAATTCAAGAAATATTACGACCACTGACACCTACCAAAACTTTCACACCTACGAGATTGACTGGACTCCCGATTCTGTAACGTTCTCTATTGACGGTCAGGTTGGCCGCGTTCTTAACAGAATGGACACCTTTAATGCCACTACCCAATCCTACGCCTTTCCTCAAACTCCTGCCTTTGTTCAAGTTTCCATCTGGCCCGGTGGTCTGGCTTCTAACGCGCAAGGTACCATTGACTGGGCTGGCGGTGCTATTGACTGGAACTCTCCCGATATTCAAGACCCTGGTTATTTTTATGTTACTCTAAAGGATGTGTCTATCACTTGCTACGACCCTCCTGCTGGTGCAATGATTAGCGGCAACAACGCTTACATCTACAATGACCTTGCTGGCTTAGAATCTAACATTGAAATCACTAATGACCAAACCGTTCTTGGATCTTTCCAGGCTGTTGGTTTTGATATGAACAAGGGCTCTGACAATGGTTTGATCAGCGTGTCTGGCAGTGCCCCCGGATCTGGCATCAAAGACAGTACCGATGGAAGCTCTGCCATCCCTATTGCCTCTGCCATCCCTATTGCCTCTGCCGTCAGTATTTCTTCTGTTTCCTCCTCTGGATATATTGCCGACGCTTCTCAGTCTGCTTCCAGTATTTCTTCTCTTCCTGCATTTGTTTCCACCGTTTCTTCTCCTTCCCCTTCCCCTTCCGCCACCAGTAGCTCCCTGATGGGTGGTACTATTGCTGCCGCCTCCACCTCTGTGAGCAAACAAAACGGCGCCTCCGGTATCACCGCTGCAAGCAGCATTATGATCGGCGCTGCTGTTATTGCTGGCGTATTTATTTTCTAAACTATAAGGACCGTACAAAATTGATTATTCTTTTGTTTTCCCTTTGGCAAAGTTTCAGCAACGTTCATAAGCGCAGTAGGTCCAACAGTAACATCTTTAGTGTAATCAGAAGACGCAGCCCAAAGCCTAAGACGATCAACACCTTGAGCAGGGGAGATGTCCTTTGCACCATTAATGATTGCATCCGGAGAAATTGTGGTACCAAGCGGGTTGGACCCTGTCATACATGATTTTTTGTTTTTTGTATTTATTTGTTTTTTGTTTCGCATAATGTGCTCGAGTCATTAATAATTTCGAAATTGAATTTTTAGAGAATGGCTTATAACTGGAAAGAGTCTTCTTAACTCTCAGTATTCCGTTTCTGGAGTTCAGGTGGTACAAACTTGAACCAATGCAGAGGTGAATACTTTTCTCAAGCATGCTGATTTCTTATCTAGAAAATAAGCATAAATGTAAGCTTCCAACATTTGTAAAGGCTTATAACTCTAAAGTTTGGGAAATCAGTGCTGAGCAATATTTCAAAAGTGCTATCCATCCAATTTTAACTACTATAGCTAGTCTATCGGTGCGGCACCTAGCAACGCAACTTAGGCTTGATATAATTGCTTGTCAAAACCATTAACAAAAGTTGTTTCTCTAAACCTTCAATAGTTCAAGTTTAGCGAGGAGTCGTTCTTAGCCGCATGAGGTTGCAGTTCACAAAACCCAATCAAAAGTGTCAATCTCCGCAACTTTAAGTGCATGAAATTTAAAGTTAAGAGACCAAAGATTTTTCATTGATTGATAATTAATGCAGAATAATTCGCTTTTATTGCCCAAAAGGTATTTTATAGTAATTCTCACTGAAACCAAACGAAGTTCCTCAAACAGTCGTTGATTGATCAATCCAAGTGACAGCTTATCATGTATCAGTTAGACCAGTGGGGAATATATGCGCCTGTGGTGAATATTAGATGAAGAAACACAGACGTATCCCAACATGCATGAAATGTTGCATGTAACTCTGAATCACTGGATCCTCATGTTTATATATATAAATGTCGAAGTTCCTTGAGAAAAACTTTTAATTTTCCAACTCACCACACTTTGTTGTAAACAGTCAAACGGTTACTTCAATGAGGAAGCGCTATATTATTCCTGTTTCTCAATGCGATGCAAGCATTGGCACAAACTAAAACCAACTTGACTGCAATTCAAGATAGCTCTGATGACGAAGAAGCAATTTCTGCTTGTGCTGATTACTTCAGTGGGGAGATCAACATATAATGCGATACCCCAATCTACCTGGGATACTTTGACTTCATATCAGCGGCAGATGACGGTTTGCTTCCCTACTCCGCAACCGATTCGAGCTCTTCCAATACTTCTTCTGTCAGTTCTTCTACAGATTCTACAACACTCTCTAGCTCTGGTTCCAATACTTTATTTACCACTGGCTCCACCACAACCACTACCACTTCTATTACCTCTCATACTGAAGTAAGGGTGCAAGAAGTGTGTTGTCAGTGCCGCTCTATCTTCTGGGCTAACCGCTTCTGCCACTATCCGCAATACCATTAATGCTATTACCACAATCCAAACCAGCTACCCAGCTGATCCGGCAAGTCCACCGAGCAAGCCCTCAGGTGTCGCCCAAGCAAACAAGGGTTCAAATAGGCCAATAATTGCTACCGGGTTTGCTGGAGCTCTTTTGGCAGACTTGTTGTTTGCTCTTGTTTAAACCATTGTTTCATTCTGATTTCATGGTTATTATATATTTGGCTATTGGTGTTTGTAGGGAACAGACCCAATCTAAGACATAGGATTCTCTTGCCGTGCTGCGATGTAGATTGGCTGAATGCTTGAATGGTCAAAGCTCAAGATCTTCTTAAAATCCAGCTCATGAAACAAATATTTTTTCATATTATTAAAAAGTTAAGTGATAAATTCAAAACAAAAGAAATAAGAAATAGAAAAAGGAAAAAAAGTCAGGGTCTATTGAGAATTTTGATTCTTGATGTCTTATGACAGCTAAATAGCTACCACTCATGCTACTATAATAAGTATTTCTCCTATCAAATCTATAAGTATTAACTTAAATCATTATTTATTTTATGTCCCTAACTATTTCCTGGGTGTTACTTTACTAGCAAATTGTTGTTTAATTTTGAGAAAAACGTGCAGACGTAGCTTTGTATATACTTTCTATATTAAGGAATTTGATGATGATGATTCCATTCACCAACACTGATAAAAGCGCTAAAATAAATCCATCTACTCTAAAGCTGAAACTCAAAACTTTATTTTATATTGTCATTTACCTTTTTATTTGGGGCACTTTTCTGTAGACATTCTTTCAAAGTAATTAAAGGAACCAATTTCAATATTTTAGTTGTAGCCATGGTGTAGCACATAATACTATAGGCCTATGTTTCAATTGCCTAATGGTTGGCTATATATGGAAAGAAGTGAATTCGAAACTCCCTAAATCGGAGTGTGTATAGGTTGCACAAGAATAGAGGTTTTACAATATATCTAACTGCCAGGATCTTCAAAAGGATGTTCAATTGAAAAATCCACATTGTCTACAGCTTGAGTTGGTTGTAAGTAAAAAGTTAAAAATCGTTTTCACACTTTCAAGCAAAACCTTATAAAACTGTTCGTTATACTAGTACCATCACATATTTTGTTTGTGAGATAATCTCATGCTGTTGTTCAAATGATTGTGAATGGTGCTGAAGACTGAACAAGGAGTTATAGCATTCATATTTGCAAACCTTCATTAAAACATTGATACAAATTCTGTCAAGTACTTTGTAGTTTACATCACTATTTCACTAAAAGAATTTGAGTCAAATTCCTTAGGAAAGATCTGGCAAGAGTGAGCATTGGCTGATGTTAGTTAGAAAAAGGATCGCTTTTTATGATGAAATATTTTCCCACCATATATATTCTCATCATATTGTTGAACTACCTACAGAAACACATGAGTATAACCCGTATGTTCTGTCTATTATGAGGCCAAAGTTGCAATGCTGCCGCAAAGAATCACGATAAGTTGGTTCAATGTGTTTTCAAGAGGCTAATTTAAGAATTTTGTTTCTTCACGTATCCTTGACATTTTGACCTAATGAATTAATTGTGGGCTATAGATAATTGGTATATATATAATCTTTAGCTCACAGGTATGGATATGCATACCTCATGTACTATAGCTAGACTTATGTCTAATATAAGATAGGATAATACGCGTATTCATCTATAGTGCTAGCAACTTTTGTACATCTCGGAGCTGCCCTCATATAATTTGTATTCTATTTATCTAATTGTTTACTGACCTGGTTGGTTACATTAAAAAGCGAACTTGATATTTTTGCATATATCCACAGTCCAAGTGGCTCAGTCTTACTCCAATAGGGAATACGATCGTAAAAATATTTTATGGCCTTATATATTCACAATGTACGTATATAACTTAGTGAGAAATCGGAGTCATTGATTCAAAAGACAAAATGGTCAATTGACTTGGTCAAACAAATTCATATGCAATTCACACTTAGTTGGTATTGGCAAAATAGAATGCCATTCCAACATATGAGACCTTTTATAATCTATTTAGCCAAAAGACAACCTCTACCAGTTTATAGAATACACATATGAGACAATTCAACACAAATTCTAGGTGCAAAATAATGGTTGTTAACTTGACGTTGAATGAATAAAATCAAAAACTTGCTTTCAATTGTTCGATCAAAGTGGCTGAACATCGCGAATCTATGATATTCAAACTTAATCAATTGCAACTAGATTGAATCTTACTGGGTTTAAGTATAAATATGAGTATGATTCCTTTCATTAAGATTACAATATTTTGATACCATACACTGCACTCAATTGTTGCAAACCTTCGAAATGGTGTGCTCATTTCAAATCTCTATTATTCTCTTGGGTTTCAATGCTATAAAGGCATTGGCCCAGAAAGTCCCTTTGACTCTAGTTGGAACAAGTAATGGAATTGCTGGGGTTGACTCTTGTGCTTTTGCCTGCAACAATTTGATTAACTCCTATAACTCGATTTCCGACGATAAGTGGAATAGCCTTACTCAATATGGACAACAGCAAGCTGTTTGTAATGTAGAAGGCGGAAGTCGTTGTAACCAGTGCGCAGGATCAAATAGTCAATTTCCAGGCTTCATAGTGGCTCAGGGTTCTCTTACAACTGTGCTGGGTCTTTGTAATTCGGATATCCCTGAAGGTCCATTGTCTTCTGTCCCTTCTAGCAGCTCGTCTTCCTCTACCACCAGTGATAGTTCCACCTCGTCTTCTACTAGCTCAAGTGATAGTTCCACCTCGTCTTCCACTAATTCTAGTGATAGTTCCAGCTCGTCTTCCTCTACTACCAGTGATAGTTCCACCTCTTCTCCCACTAGCTCTGATGATAGCTCGACCTCGTCTCCCACTAGCTCAAGTGATAGCTCGACCTCGTCTCCCACCAGCTCAAGTGAGAGTTCCACCTCGTCTTCTTCGAGCTCAAGTGATAGTTCCACCTCGTCTTCCCCTAGTTCTAGTGATAGTTCCAGCTCATCTTCCTCTACTACCAGTGATAGTTCCAGCTTATCTTCCTCTACTACCAGTGATAGTTCCACCTCTTCTCCCACTAGCTCTGGTGATAGCTCAACCTCTTCTCCCACAAGCTCAAGTGATAGCTCGACCTCTTCTCCCACAAGCTCGAATGAGAGTTCCACCTCGTCTTCTGCTAACTCTAGTGACAGTTCCACCTCGTCTTCTAGTTCTAGTGATAGTTCTTCTTCCTCTACCATCAGTGACAGTTCCAGCTCGTCTTCTACTAGCTCAAGTGACAGTTCCGTTTCTTCTTCTACTAGCTCTAGTGATAGCTCGACCTCAAGTGATAGTTCAATCCCTTCTTCAACTAGTTCTGGTGATAGTTCCACCTCTTCTTCCACTAGCTCAAGTGATAGCTCAACCTCTTCTCCCACAAGCTCGAATGATAGTTCCACCTCGTCTTCTGCCAGCTCTAGTGACAGTTCCACCTCGTCTTCTGCTAGCTCTAGTGATAGTTTTTCTTCCTCTACCATTAGTGACAGTTCCACCTCGTCTTCCTCTACTACCAGTAATAGTTCCACATTGTCTTCCTCGAGTTCAAGTGAGAGTTCAACCGCTTCTTCTACCAGCCGAACCGACAGTTCCACCTCGTCTTCCACTAGCTCGAATGATAGTGGAAGCGCTTCTTCTACTTCCTCTAGTGAGAGTTCAACCTTTTCTTCTACTACCTCTAGCAATGGTTCCACCTCATCTTCCATTAGTTCAAGTGATAGTTCCATTGCTCCTTCTACTTCATCCAGTGAGAGTTCAACCTCTTCTTCTACTACCTCTAGCAATGGTTCCAGCTCTGGCACTGACTCTTCCGCCTCTGGGTCTTCATCAGATTCCTCCACGGGTTCTTCTGGCACTTCTTTATCTGCCACTAGTTTGTCTGGTTCTTCAGGATTCTCTGGTTCCTCTACTGGAGCTTCTAGTTCATCTACAACGTCCGGCCCTAGCTCCACTGGCTCATCCACTGCATCTAGTCTTAGCTCTGGAACTGGTGTCTCTAACACCAGCTCACCTTCTTCCAGCGCAACTTCCTTATCATCATCGAGTAGAACCAGCAGTGGATCCGCTACTGCTAGCTCCACTGGTGCTCTGCCACCAGCCAGCGTTTATGTGGACAATCTTTTTGCTACAATCAGCTCTGCTCTCATGCAGAATCTCAATGCCAATGTTGCTGATCCAGCTGCCAAGGCTCTCGTTGACAGCCTAATTAATCAATTTAGAACTGTGTTTGAAGATCTTTTGGAAACTTTAATCAGAATTGTCTTCCCCGATAATGTCAGTGCGTTGGGAAAACGTGATATTGTTATTTCCCCAGCTGCATTCGTAGCTTGGGGTAATCAATTTCTCAGCACTGGTAACGCATGGGTATCCTCACCTGCCTTTACTACTTTCACCTGCACATTCCAAGCGTTGTCTGCCATTGCTGACATCAATGCAGCAACCAATGCCGCTCTCGCACAACTGAGCAACGTTTTGTCAGTTGGTACCAGCCGTATCAATGCTGCTACTGCTTCCGACGCTGCGGCTGCTGCTTCCCTCTCCAGAGTTCAGGCGGCTATCCAGTCAACTCTCAACAAGTTGAGAATTCCCATTCAGTGCAATGCAATTACCACAGGTCCCACGACATTGGCTAGAAGCTCAACTACTGCCAGTCTCAACGGACCATCTGGATCTGTGTTGACCATTCTCACCACTAAAACGATTGTTGTTGGAGCTACCTCCACTCAGCTTATTGTTGTTTGCACTAAGTGTGCTCAAACTACTGCTCCTGGCTTCACGGTCGTGACCAAGACAAGCGCTAACGTGGTTATTACAGTCACTCAGCCTTGCGTCGTCACCTACGTTCCTGATGGCAAGTCTACTGTATACTACGGTGGTAGCACTAGAACAGTGACCGAACAATGCGTTAAATGCACTGCGCTCCCTGTTGTTGTCAGTCCCGGTGCTAATCCCGGTGCCAATCCTGGTGCCAATCCTGGTGCTGGTGCCAATCCTGGTGTCAACCCTGGTGCCAACCCTGGTGCCAACCCTGGTGCCAACCCTGGTGCCAACCCTGGTGCTAATCCTGGTACCAACCCTGGTGCTAACCCTGGAGTCAGTCCTGGAGCTAACCCTGGAGTCAGTCCTGGAGCTAACCCTGGAGTCAGTCCTGGAGCTAACCCTGGTGCCAATCCTGGTGCTGGTGCTAATCCTGGTGCTGGTGCTAATCCTGGTGCAAATCCTGGTGTTAATCCTGGTGTTAATCCTGGTACTAACTCTGGTGCCAGCTCTGGTGCTTATTCACCCAATCCACCATCAGCTCTACCCCAAACTAATGATGGTTTGTCCAATACCAGAATCTTTACTGGACTTTTGAGTGGTCTTTTGGCTGGCTCCCTTTTGTTGTAGGTGCCAACCATATCCCACCAAATTCTTAAACATTATATTCTCATATCCATGAATATGTGATCAGGCTGACAAGATCGTTGAAAAGAGGTTTTTTTTTCATTCTCTCTCTTTGCTTTTTCCATGGTGGATTCGAACCACTCATGCATATAGGCCTATAGTTTATAGCTATTTGTACTTTTTTAAGTTCACAATATACTACCGAGTGCTGTACAACTTTAAATTGTTGGTATATATGCTTATATTTATAGTTAAAAAATTATCCATTGGCCAATAATCTAGAGCTGACTAATTAAACACTAGTCTATGACAGGAGTGCACTAGTGTGCGCTTGTGCGGTGCCCACTATAGGCTCAAGAGCCGACTTTACATGCTTATAATGTATGGCAAAGTTAGAGGCAATTCAAAGGTGCATAGTAATTAAGCTAGCTCCCGCATTCGCATGGATAGGTGTTCAGCCGCTTGATGCAAATTCCAATTGCAAGGTTCTATGTATTTTCCTATTGAAGTAATATTGCAATAGCTAACTTCCATGAGGTTACGAATATATTGGAACTACAGAATAGAAGAGTCAGAAGAGTCAGTATCGCTTCTGCTTCTTAGAAGTATACATTAAAGATACAAATCTAGTGTCTTTTCCTTCGCCAATTAGTTATAAAAACTTAATGGAAATGGAAAATTTAAAAACATCCGAGATAAATCTATTATTGTCCATAGCACTCTGGTAACTTTGTAGGTATGAACATTTTGCCTTATGTATACCTCAGCAAAGTACAAGTAATCCAACAGTGGGTTCCAGATGACAGTCAGCTAGTAGCATCCCCATGCAGCTTACAACAGTGGCACAAGACAGTGATGCCTCTCTCAAAATCATACACTGCTCCATGTTGATTGTGGTAGTGTCAACTCTTCTTCTCCTTTTCCATACATGATTGTTCTGTATATATAGGTATAAGCCTATAAAAGAGACATTTCAATTTGAGTACTCAATATTTCTAGGTTAAATGTTGCTACCTATACCGATATGATTTGTGTCTTCATGGGGTAGTCGCGCTTTTCTAATCAATTTTATGGAGAAAGCGTTGAAATCCCCAACTTTGCTACCATATATTTTCACTCAAATCCAGGGTTTTGGAATTGACCTGAGCCACTTAAATCTCTGTTACATAGGACTATATAAATACACAATATTGCACGATACCACGAGTAGCACATGGTGAACATGCAAGATTCTTTCCATTCAAGATATGCAGTCACACTACGAATTCCCTCCTTCTCCTTCTGCGTGCTTACTAGCTAGCTAGTTGCCATTTTGTAGTTCAACAGTTGCAATTATTCGTTTCGGTCTTGAGTAGGTACATCAGCTTTAGGTTAAAAGTTTACTGTAGACATACTTCTATTCCCAGGGATATCATCGACAATATAGGCGGATAGGTTTACACCAGCTGCCTGATCGACAGCCTAGTGAAGATTCGGCCTAGTACTATTTCTTGGCTTTAATTAGAGAATTTGGTGGATCCGAAAGTTAGGAAACCGCCAGTGGGTTTGGGTTGTCTAAGAGTGGAATAATTTATCCGCTTGATGCAAGTTCCAATTGCAAGTTTCGCGATTCAAGAAGAGTACAACTAGCAATGATATATATTAATACCTGCAACAGTTTCCAAGGGAGTATGGATATATTACCAATAATGAACTGGAGAAATAACTGAGCCGGCTTAGCTTATTCCCTTTGAAGGGAAGCAGAAACTAATACAAAAGTCTTTTCCTCTGACAATTAACTCCAACGCGTCTTGACTTTGAGAGTTTACAAACATCCAAGATGAGACTTTTATCATCCCCTGTCACTCTCATCGTTGCGTATAGCTCTGTAAGAGTATTGGCAGATTCACTTCTTTCCAAGCCAGTTTTTTCCTCTGTTCCGATTCCTGGCGGCTCAACACCTGAGTATATTGATTGCGCCAATAAATGTAATGAAGTCATTGCACAATACAACACGATCTCCGATAATGACTGGAATACTATGAGTCCAGCTGACAGGCTTACCAACGGTTGCATGCCCCTTAGTGACCCTGACGCTTTCAGAGCTTGTATAAGCTGCGCAGTTGATCCTAGTACAGGTATAGTAGCTTCAACTGACTTTCTAAGTTTCATTGATTACTGCGTGGATGCTTTCCAAGTTGAAGATCCTGCAACAGCATGCAGTCCAGTCAAGCCTTTTCTGAGGACCATTGATGTATCACCTGCTTCTTGCAACGGTGACGGGTTTTCAAATGTTCAAGGATGCTTTTCTGCAATTAAATATTACAACGCCCGGTCCGAAAGTTCATACTCCGCGTTGTCTCTAGGTGATCAGCAAAGGACAGTGTGTTATCCCTTTTCAAGAAGCGATATACCGTCCAAGTGTATAGCAGTATTGATGGGCAACTCTTGTGGTATTTCGAATTCCG